>PVHX01002100.1:28139-101309 GCA_004024805.1 Geosciurus inauris | reverse complement strand
GAAAACAGTTGATTTTTGTTTGTTAATATTGTATTCTGCTACTTTTCTGGATTTTTTCCTTAGCTCTGGCAATTTTCTGTGGAGGTCTGGATCTCATAGGATCAATCTGCAAACATTGAGAATTTGACCTCTTCCTTTTTTGTTTTTATCCCTTTTGTTTCTTCCTTTTGCCTTAATCGCTCTGGCTAGTACTATATTGAATAGAGGTTGTGAGAATGGACATGTTCTATATTCTACAGTAAATGCTTTCAGTTTTTCCCCATTTACTATGATGTTGGCTTTGGGTTTGTCATGTATAACTTTAATGATGTTGAAGTAAGTTCCTTTTCTCCCTAGTTCGTTCAGTGTTTTTGTCTTGAAGGGGTGCTGAATATTGTGAAGGCTTTCTCTGAATCAGTTGAGATGATTATGTCATTTTTGTCTTTAATTCGATTTATGTGGTGGATTACAATAATTTATTTGCATATGTTAAACCATCTTTGCATCCTTGGAATGTTTGAAACCAACTTGGTTACATTGGACAGTCCTTGTAATATGTTGTTAAATATGATTTGCTCATATTTCATTAAGGATTTTTGCACCTGGGTTCATCAGGGATATTGGTCTGTAGTTTCCTTTTCTTGATGTGTCCTTGTCTGGTTTGGTTTCAGGGTGATACTGGCTTCATAGAATTTATTTGGAAGTATTCCATCCCTTTCTCTTTCATAGAATAATTTGAGGAGCATTGGAATTTTTTCTTCTTTAAAGGTTTGGTAGAATTTTTTTTTTGGCACCTCACCATTGCTGAGGCTGGCTTTGAACTCGCGATTCTCCTGTCTCAGCCTCCCAAAGTGCTGGAATTACAAGCGTGAGCCACCGTGCCTGGCTAAGATTTGATAGAATTTAATTGAGAATCTGTCTGGGCTTTTCTTTGTTGGGAGCTCAATTATGTTTTGTTTATGTCATGTGTCTAGAAATGTATACATTTCTTCTTGACTTTCCAGTATATTGGAGTATAAGTTTTCAAAATGATCCTAATGATCCTTTGGATTTCTTTGATGTTTGTGGTGATAACTCTTTTTTTTTCTTTTTGGTATCGGAGATTGAATTCGGGCACTGGACCACTGAGCCACATCCCCAGCCCAATTTTGTGTTTTATTTAGAGACAGAGTCTCACTGAGTTGCTTAGTGCCTCTTGGTTGCGGAGGCTGGCTTTGAACTTGCGATTTTCCTGTCTCAGCCTCCGTAAGTGCTGGGATTACAGGCGTGCGCCACCCCGCCCAGCTGTGATGACTCTTTCAATACCTCTAATTTTATTAGTTTGGGTCTTCTTTTTCTTTTTGATTAGTTTGGCTATGGGTTTACCAAACTTAGTTAATCTTTTCAAAGAACCAAATCTTCATTTAATTCGTGTTTACATTTTTAAAAATTCTTATTTCTCTGATTTTGACTCTAATCTTAATAATTTGCTTCCTTCCACTGCTTTTGGAATTGGTTTGTTTGTGTTTTTGTAGGGCCTTGAGATGCATCATTACGTTGTTCATTTGAGACCTGATTTCTTATGTAGGCACTCAATAGCTCTAAACTTCGTAGAACCACCTTCATAGCGTCATAGAGGTTCTAGTATATTGTATGACTATTCTAATTTGATTTTAAGAATTTAAAAATTTCTTGTATCATCCATTCAGTATTCAGAAGTGTATTTCCATGTGTTTATATTGTTTCTGTAGTTTTTCTTGTTATCCCCCCCCCCCACCAGTTTCAATCTGTATGATAAGGTGCATGGAGTTTATGTAACTTTTTTTCTTTATCTGCTAAGAGTTGTTTTGTGATCTAAAATATGGTTTATTTTAGAGAAGGTTTCATGAGCAGTTAAGAAGAAAGTGAATTTAGCAGTTGTTGCATGAAATTTTCTACAGATAGATGTTAAGTTCATTTGGCATATAATGTTTTTTAGGTCTGAAGAGTCTTTACTACGTTTTTGTCTTGTTGACCTATCTATTTTTGAGAGAAGTGTGTTGAAATTACCTCATATTGATCTGGGGTATGCATCTTTAAGGTGAGAAGCGTCTGTTTTATGTAATTAGGTGTACTGATGTTTGTGGCATAAATACTTACTGTCATTATATCTTGTTGGATTGTTGCCTTTACCAGTATGATTTTAGTTTGTCTCTTTTGATTAATTTTGACTTGAAGTCTGGTTGAATATGAGAGTAGCTACTTCTCCTTCCTTGGGGGTGCCATTTTCATAGCATATCGTTTTCCATCCTTTGATTTTCAGCCTGTTGTTGTCATTGATTGTAAGGTGAATTTCTTACAAACAATTTATAGTTGGCTTTTATTTCTTAATTTATACTACTAGCCTATGTCTTTCAATTGAAGAGTTGATATCATTTACATTCAGTGTTGTGGTAGAGAAATGTTTATTAATTCCTGCCATTTTGATTTATTTCTAATGTTTAATATGGTCCTTACTTGTTTAGCTACTTTTCAAGTGAGATTTGTGTACTTATGAGCTCTGGAAGTTGATTACTTCGTGTATATTTAAGTGTTTTGTTTAGTGCTGGCTTAGTAGTCCAAATTCTTTTAGTTTTTCCTTATTTTTTTTTAATATTTATTTTTTAGTTGTAGGTGGACACAATAGCTTTTTATTTTATTTTTATGTGGTGCTGAGGATCGAACCCAGTGCCTTCCGCGTGCTAGGCGAGCACGCTACCACTGCGCCATAACCCCAGCCCCGAGTTTTTCCTTATTTTGATAGGTTTTAATTTCTTTTTCCACCTCAGGGATAGCATTGCTGTTTGTTGTGATCTGATTGACAGTTAATTTCATTCAGGGCTTGGAACACAGTCCAAGTGTTCCTAGGTTTTAGTTTGTGCTGAGAATTCAGAAGTAATTCTTATTGGCTTGCCTCTAAATGTGATCTAATGTATTTCTCTTGAGACTTTTAAAATTAAAATTCTATTCAGCTCCTTAGCCCATTTATTGATTAGGTTGTTTGTTTTTTTGGTGTTAAGTTTTTTGAGTTCTTTATATATCCTGGAGATCAGTGCTCTATCTGATCCAATCAATAAGTGGGCTAAGGAGCTGAACAGAAACCTCTCAGAAGAAGATATACAATCAGTAAACCAATATATGAAGAAATGTTCAACGTCTCTAGTCATTAGAGAAATGCAAATCAAAACTACCCTCAGATTTCATCTAATCCCAGTCAGAATGGCAGCTATCCAGAATACCAGCAACAATAAGTGCTGGCGAGGATGTGGTGAAAAAGGTACACTTAAACATTGTTGGTGGGATTGCAAACTGGTACAACCAATCTGGAAAGCAGTATGGAGATTTCTTTAAAAACTTGGAATGGAACCACCATTTGACCCAGCTATCCCACTCCTTGGCCTAAACCCTAAAGACTTAAAAACAGCACACTACAGTAAAGCAGCCACTTCAGTGTTTATAGCAGCACAATTCACAATTGCAAAACTGTGGAAGCAACCCAGATGCCCTTCAATAGATGAATGGATAAAGAAACTGTGGTACATATACACAATGGGATATTGTTCAGCATTAAGAGAGAATAAAATTATGCCATTTGCAGGCAAATGGATGGAATTGGAAAGCATTATGCTAAGTGAAGTAAGCCAATCCCAAAAAACCAAATGCCGAATGTTCTCTCTGATTAGTGGATGAGGATACATAAGGGGGATGGGAATGGGGAACATAGGAGAAATGGAGGAACTCTGAACGCGGCAGGGAGGGGGTGGGGTGAGGGAAAGGGGAATGGGTACAGTAAAGATGGTTGATTGAGATTGTCATCACTACCCTTGGTGCATGTATGAAGACACAAGTGGTGTGACTTTATCTGGTTTGCAACCAGAGAAATGGAAAAACTGAGCTCTATATATGTACTATGACTTAAAATGCAACTAAGTAAACTAATTAAAAAAAAATTCTATCCTGCTCTGCATGTTGGGCATTTTAATTACATGTTGTTGTGTGATTCTTTTTTGATCTTGTCTTTCTGGGGTTCTGATTGCTTCTTGTTTCTAGATGTCCACTTCATCCTCAAGATTTGGAAAATTTTGTTATTCTTTGCAGAGGTTATTCATGTCATTATTACTCTGTGTCTGATAGCCTTTTTCAGCTCTTGAATTTGGCCTCTTAATGTTGTGCCAGAGTTTTTGTATGTTGTGATCAGTTTACTCATTTTCTTTAATACTGTCCAAATGTTCAAGGCTGGCCACTTTGTTTTTCAACTCTGAGATTCTATCTTCAGCATAGTCTACTCTATTAGAGGGACTATCAACTGAACTTTTTAAAAAAAAAAAAAATTATTGTGCCTTTCATTTCCAAGGACTCTCTTTGGTTCTTTTTCGGTATCTTTGTTTACAGAGGAATTTCCCATTTATATGCTATACTGACTACCTTAGTTTATTCAGTTTTTCTGTGTTCTCTTGGAATTCATTGATAATTTTCATAATCATACTTTTGAATTCTTTGTTGTATTTTACTCACTTTAATATCTTTGAAGTCAGTTGGTTGTAAATTATGAACTTTAGGAGGTAGTATGTTACCTGTTTTTTCATATTTTTTGTATTCCTGTGTTGGGTTTTATGTGTCTGTTGTGTTTTCTTCCACTTTTCTATTTTAGAGCATAGCCTTCTCTTGTTAAAGTGATCCCTTCTCTGTAATATCAATTACTGTGAGTTTTTAAATATATTTCCAAGTGAGTTTTGTAGTACAGTTTCCCTGCTAATTCTTTGGTGATGATTAGTGTATTTTGACACAGTGTGTATTAATTACATTAGAACTTAAGAATCCCATTTTTTCCTGTAGGTTTCATGAGTGTGTTCCTTTTTGTAGATCAGGCAGTTGTGTTGTATATAGCAGTCTGAATGGGATATGTCTTCCATGATTGCTCTTTTGGACTTAACAACTTTATATATTCTAAAGCAATCTATATTGGGACCCCTTATAGGGGTGGTATGTACAGTTTTTGTTATTTCTGTTTTTACTTTAAGAGCAGATGTCCATGACAAACACACGGCAGGCACTTGCCAGGACAGTATGACAATGTTTGCTGTGATTTCTTGGGATCCCACAGCTACAAGCTGCATTGTGGCTTCCTTAAGATGGGTCTCATCTCTTGTTTGCCGTTTGAGAAATGTGGAACACGGTTTCACGTATCAGTCTCTGGTTCTGCTAAGTTCAATCTGCTTTTTGTTTTTTACAGGTTTTTCTGTGCTATACTTGTACATTGTCTTTCTCTCTGTTGTGTTACCTTCCCCTTTGTGGTGAACTGGCACTGCGGCTTGACTCCAGTGTCCTCTTTTTTTGTCTTCTGTTCTAAGCACTCAATTTCCTAATTCTTTTTGAAACTGACCATCCAATTCTGAATTTCAGGAATTTCCCTCTGACACCCACTTTTGCTGAGAAGCAGTGTTCCTAATGCTTGAATTTTGAGCCATGGGAGCAATTGGAAACCTCAGCCTTCCTCTAATCCTTCATTTTATATATCCCTGTCTGTGAGGCTTTAAAAAAAATTATTTAAAATGAAAATAAAAAAGATTTCATCTCACTCCAGTCAGAATGGCAGTCATCAAGAATTCAAACAACAATAAGTGCTGGTGAGGATGTGAGGGTAAAGGCACACTCTTACATTGCTTGTAGGACTGCAAATTGGTGTACCCAATCTGGAAAGCAGTATAGAGATTCCTTAGAAAACTTGGAATGGAACTACCATTTGACCCAGCTATCCCATTCCTTGGTCTATACCCTAAAGTCTTAAAAACAGCATACTACAGTAGTGCAGCCACTTCAGTGTTTACAGCAGCACAATTCACAATTGCTAAACTGTGGAAGCAACCTAGAAGCCCTTCTATAGATGAAATGATAAAGAAACTGTGGTATATATACACAATGGAATATTACTCAGCATTAAAAGAGAATAAAATTATGGCATTTGTAGGTAAATGGATGGAGTTGGAGAACATCATGCTAAATGAAATAAGCCAGTCCTCAAAAATCAAAGGCTGAATGTTCTGATAAGTGGATGCTGATCCATAATGGGAGTGAGGAGGAAAATGGAGGAACTTTGGCCAGAGGGGAGGGGGGGCATGGAGGCAGGAAAGATGGTGGAATGAGATTGATATCATTACCCTAGGTACATGTATGACTGCACATATGGTGCGACGCTACATTGTGTACAACCAGAGAAATGAAAAGTTGTGCTACATTTGTGTACAATGAATCAAAATGCATTCTATTGTCATATATACCTAATTGGAATAAATTAATTAATTTAAAAAATTCTTTAGTATTTTCTACATACAGAATCATGTTATCTGTGATTAATGGCAGTTTACTTCTTCCTTTTCCATTCTGAATGCCTTCTTTTCTTGCTTGATTGCATTGGCTAGAACCTTTTGTAAAATCTTCTTGCTTTTCCAGTCTTTGCGGGAAAAGCATTCGGTTATTTTTTGCCATTAGACGTGATGTTAGCTGTAGTTTTTTTGTAGAGGGCTTTCATCAGAATAGATGCCTGGGGTGGGGGAAAGATTATATATTACTAAATCAGTTGCTTTATTTGTATAGATCTGTTCATATTTTTTATTTCTTCTTGAATCAGTTTTGATTATTTGTTTCTTTCTAGGAATATTTTCATTTCATATAAATTGTCCAATTTGTTGGCATAAAATTGTCCCTGGTATCACCTTTATGATTCTTTTAACTTGTATAAATTGATGGTGATGTTCCTCTTTTATTTGTAATTGTATTTGGTTTTCACTGTGGTGTCTTAGCTTTTTTCTTGGTCACTATAGATAAAGGTTGTTAATTTTGTTAATCTTTTCAAAGAACCATCTTTGAGTTTTATGGATTTTTCTCTATTTTTCTATGTTCTGTTTTGTTGATTGGCATCCTGATATTTTTATTTTCCTCCTGTGCTTGCTTTGGATTTAGTTTACTCTTTTTGTAGTTTCTGAAGGTCATACAGGTTGAAAGAAGATTGATTTGAGATTCATCTTCTATAAGCATCTGCATTCTATAAATTTATCCCTAATTACTGCTTTGGAGGTAGTTCATAAAGTTTGTATTTTTGTTTTCTTTTAGCTCAAAACTTAAAATTTTTTTCCTGTGATCTCTTCTGTGCCCCTTTCAAGGAAGAATTTGGAAAATATAGAATTTAGAAAAAAATTTTATTTTCCAAATTTTCATCTGTTGTTGATTTCTTAATGAATTCCATTTGGGTCAGATAATAAGCTCTGTATAATGTCAGTCTTTTGAAATGAACTCTGTGAGTTAGTCTGTGGTCTGTCCTGGATAAAGTTCCATGCATACTTGAGAAAAAATGTGCATTCTCTTGTTGAATGGAGTGTGCTGTGGATACTAGGTTATGATGTTAATGTTAGGTTAATATTGTTCACATTTTCTATAGCCTTGATAATTTTTGGTCTATTTGTCCTTTTCTTTAATGAGACTAGGTGTTAACATCTTTAGGTGTATTTTGAACTGTTTTCCTTTTCCATTCTGAAATGTTTTGCTTCATTGTTTTGGGGCTCTGTTTTTATATGCATAGATGTTGGTAATTAAATAATATTTTTTCTTTTTGGTACTGGAGATTGATTGTGGGGTTGTTTTACCACTGAGCTACATCCTCAGCCCTTTTTATTTTTATTTTGGAAGAGAGTCTCTCAAAGTTGCTGAGGATCTTGCTAATTGTGGAGGCTGGCCTTGAATTTGCAGTCTCCTTCCTCAGCCTCCCAGGTTGTTGGGAGTACAGGTGTACACCATCATGCTGTAATACTTTGTTTTATTTCATCTGACAGAGTTGCTCCAACCAGCTCTGTTAGGATTACTGTTTACTCTAACCTTTTACTGTCAACAGATTGTGTCTTTGTATCTAAAGTATGTCACTTGTAGACAGCATATAGTTGGATATTACTTTATTTTATTCAGTCTTGACAACCTTTGCCTTTTGATGTATATTCACATTTAATGTTAATTACAATGTTGGCCTTACATCTGGCCTTTTTTTTTTTTTAATCTTAGGTCATTTTTGTCCCTTCCAGTCTTTTATATTTAGGTGTTTTCTTTTGCACCATTTTCATTCCTTTGTAGTCTTCTTAAAATATATTTTCGGATTTTAAAAAAGTGACTATTAGAGAGATTGCATTTTGACAAAATCTATTTCAAGGAAATATTAACTTAATTTTGCCAAATGCAGGAATTTTACTCCAGGATAGCTTCATTACTTCTTTTCTTCATGGTATTATTTATATTACATTGCTGTTATAAGTAATAGTGATGCAATTATTGCTTTGTACTTTCTTTTTTTGTGGATACTGGAGATTGAACTCAGGGTTACTCAATCACTGAGCCACATCCGTAGCCCTTTTTTGTATTTTATTTAGAGACAGGGTCTCACTGAGTTGCTTAGTGCCTTGCTGTTGCAGAAGCTGGCTTTGAACTCACAATACTTCTTTCTCAGTCTCCCAAGCCACTGAGATTACCTATGTGTGCCACCGTGCCCAGCGATCTTATTGATTTTTATGAAGTTAAAGGAAAAATATTATTTATAGTCTTATTAATTTACATACTTATTGTTTCTGGTATTCTTTGTTCCTGAAAGTGTTAGTTTTGGAGATTATCAATTTTGATTTGTTTCTGTATCTTTCTGGTATACTTTTATTGACAATAGGGATGTTACTTTCTTTGTTGTTCTTAGTTTAGTAACTTTTTAATGGGATTTGTACTTCATATTTTTCTTTTCATGAAAAATTGTATTTTTTTATCTTATGGAAGGCAAAGTTCATCAGTTTTCTCACTTTACAGAACTCTCATGACTGTGTGTATATGTTTGGAAAAAACCAGCAACTTGCTTTCTGAGATTCATTGTTTGTTTCCTTCTGTACCTTATTTTTCCATTTTTTTCTCTTGTACCCATCAAACTCACTTTTCATTCTACTCCCAGTGACTTATCCTTATTTCAAGACTGCCTCAAAAGGAACCCTTTTGGGGTCCCCTGGAAGGTCAATTTTGAGAGCTGTTGTTGGAAATACTCTAGCCCATTCTGTGCTGACAATGAGTTTGTTGTATTCACTTATTCTTAGAGTAACCACAACTCCTTCTAGTCAGTTACTGTTCCAGCTTTGTTTGCCATGCTTTCCAGTGTTGTCTGTCTTGTATGTTCTGTCCTTAGATATTCTGTATTCCCTTTTTTTCTTTGATTCCTTTTGCAGAGTTTCTGATACCAATTAGGTCTTCTGGCTGCTTATAGTTTTCCATAACTTTTTGTGTCTTGGTGTTTTACTTTTCCACATAATTTTAGAAATGTTGTCTTAGAGTTTTTTGTTTTGCTGTCCTGTAGAGGATTTATGGAGATTTTTCAGAAAATTGTGCCACTATCACTAATGTTATCTTTCTAGGTGTTGCAACAGCCTTTCTTGTGGGGAAGCTCCCTCCCAAGATTAGGTTCAGATCTCAAAACTGCGTGACAGTAGTTCATGATATGGTTAAAATAAGATTTATTACCTACACAGGCAGGCAGTTCTGAGATGGGGTAGTGTTTCCCAGAGGGTGTCCAGAAACAGCAAATGAGAGCGTGGAGATATTTTATAAAGATTAAGTCTAACTAGTGTGGAATTTGAAAGTAGCAAATGCAGGGTTTATGGAATCTGAAAGAGTTAGCAAAAGAATTCTTGTACTCAGGGCATATTGGTGTGAGTGAGCTTTATCAGTAAGCTGCAGAAAATGACAGACAAACACTAAATCAGATAATCTGCTGGTGGCTCTGTCTCAGTTTCTCTCTCTCTCTCTTTTTTTTTTTTTTAGTTGTTGATGGACACAATGTCTTTATTTTATTGCTTTGTATGTGGTGCTGAGGATCGAACCCAGGGCCTCAAGCATGCGAGGCAAGCGCTCTACCGCTGAGCTACAATCCCAGCCCCTCAGTTTCTCTTCTTGGTCTCCATACTTGAGATCCATATTTAAGCTCACTCATACATTATTGTGACATACATGAATGAGCTGGACTTTGATCTTACCTGCCAGTTTTGTTCTCAGCGGCTGTTATCAACTCTGGGAAGTATCTTGTGTTTCTAGAGGGGAATCAGGAGGTAGACTGTATACGGTTATCTCCACTTCCAGCAACAAGTCCCCATTGGCTGGACAAATCAGTAAATGACTCACAACTGATAGTTCCATAGTGCTACTTTTTGTTCAGCTCTGTTAATTACATTTTTTTAATTTGAAACATTTATTTTTATTAAGCATTCACTAAGTGTTTAATACACTAAATTATGTATATCATACGAGATCTTTGTAATAAAAATAAGCTAAAGTCCCCACTCTCCAAAAGTTTATCAGATATAGAGTTGTTGAACAAGTAAATGTTTATAAAATAGTCCAGTAACCTTATGTATGCCTAGAAGAAGAAAAATCACTTGTAGGTGAGGTGATTAAGGAAGGCTGTGAAAGGAAGTGACATTTATACTATTTACTGATTCTAAAAAGTTGTTGATTTTAAAAATGTAGTTATGGGCTGGGGCTGTAGCTCAGTGGCAGAGTGCTTGCCTAGCATGTGTGAGGCAGTCAGTGGGTTCCATCCTTAGCGCTGCATTAAAAATAAATAAATAAATAAAAGATAAAACAAAATAAAGACATGATGTCTATCTACAATTATAAAAAATTAAAGTATTCAGAGATTACTTTTTCAAATATTTACATTATAAAATGTTAGCCTTACCAGAAATATTAAAATATTAAAAAAAATGTGTATCCTGAAATTGATGTATCACTTCTGAAATGTAGGTAAGTAACAAACATAATATGGAATGGCTTTTACATTTGTTATGATTCAGTGAGTGATAATGATTCAGTGCGCATAGGTTATTATCTTCCATTTACAGATGAAAAAAACATTCTTAAAAATTATTGCAGAAATGGGCTGGGGCCGTGGCTCAGTGGTAGAGCGCTTGCCTTGCATGCGTGAGTCCCTGGGTTCGATCCTCAGCACCACATAAAAATAAATAAAGATATTGCATCCATCTACAACTAAAAAAATATTTTAAAAAATTATTGCAGAAATGATGTAAGTAGTATCAAGGAGAATTTAAACTTACCTGGTTTGTAATTCTGTATTTTCAGTTAATATGATAAAAATAGTGGCTTTTAGGGAGAGATTATTTGTCCCATGTTTATTTTCCTGTTTAATTCAGTAGAGTGATTTGGGGGGGCGCGCGGGGTACCAGGGATTGAACGCAGGGGTGCTTAACCACTGATCCACATTCCCAGCCCTTTTTATTTTTTATTTTGAAACAGGGTCTCACTAAGTTGCTTAGGATTTTGCTAAGCTGCTGAGTCTAGCTTTGAACTTGTTATCCTCCTGCCTCAGCCTCCCAAGCCGCTGGGATAGGCGCGCTCCACCAGGCCCAGTAGAGTGAATTTTAACATTATTTAAAGCGATACAAAGGAGCCAGGCATGGTGGTACATGCCTGTAATTCCAGCGGCTGCAGAGGGTAAGGCAGGAGGATCAAAGCCAGCCTCAGCAAAAGTGAGGTGCTAAGCAACTCAATGAGATCTTGTCTCTAAATAAAATACAAAATAGGTCTGGGGATGTGGCTCAGTGGTCGAGTGCCCCTGAGTTCAATCCCCAGTACCCCCACCCCTGCCAAAAAAAAAAAAAAAAAAAGGATACAAAGAATTTAGACTCCCCGTCTTCTAGAATTTTTCAAAGATCTGAATATCTAAATAAGCCATTTGCAGTTTTCTTTAAGGATAATTTATGAACTGCTAAATACCTTAGTAGTATTTCTTATTTTTCATTGGTATTACTTGCCTGTCTTGGCATCTTCTCAGAACTCTGTGTCTTCCCATAAAGAATTTTGGAAGCTTTTAGTGTAGAATATTTAAATTTGGACTTAAATTATGATATTACTATTGTAAATAATCTAGCTACTTTAATTAACATAATAACTATCCATTTTAAAAGGAAACAAGCCCTTGTATTGTGACAGTTCTTTTAGGGAAAGAAGAGGGAAAAGTAATATGCTGGAGAAGAAAGAATTAAAGTAAATAAAAGGTGAAAATTGAGGTGGTATGGGCTGTCAGAGTGGTTATGAGTTTCCAAAATATAAAGTTTGTTTGGCAAACTAATCATGTTAACTTATATTCAATTTTTTATAAATCTGGCCTGAATTTATGACACTTGAGGCTTGGACCATCCCATGTACAATTACAGATGCTATTTTTACTTAGATAAAAAGTATGCCAGAAGCAGTTGTACGCACCTATAATTCCTGCCACCTAGAAGGCTGAGACAGGAGGATCACAAGTTCTTGGCCAGCCTCAGCAAGTTAATGAGACACTGTTTCAGAAAAATAAATACTGAGGATATAGCTCAGTGGTGTAAAGTGCTCCTGGGTTCAATTTCCAGAACTTCCCTTCAAATTATATTATTGCTCTTGAATTTAATATACTAGTAATCTGTTAGATAATAGAGATGAGCAAGTAATCTCATGGATCTAGATATTCAGTTGTCTTCCTTAAGATATGTGATTGTTATTTCTCTTTCGTAGCTTATATTGGCCCCCTCTTTCTAAGGTAAGAGATGAGCAAGTAAACTCATGGATCTAAACATTCAATTATCTTCCTTAAGATATGTGATCATTATTTCTCTTCGGTAGCTGATATTCTTTCTCTCTTCCTAGTGTAGACTCTTAGAAGAAAATTTGAGGTTATGAAAATATCAGAACATTTATTTTCTTGAATATTATTTAGACAAAGCATGATTTGTTCATTATTCTAGAACATTTACTAATTATATAACTGACCTTTTGCAAAGTTATGTGCCTTTATTCCTAAATGTTCTTTTCTTTTCATATAATACATATTGCTTACAAAAATTCTGAATCTGCTTTGTCTCATGAACATATCCTGACAGAACTTCCTTTTGACTGTCTGAATTGGGGAGATTAAATAACAATATAGCAAAAAAGCAAACTTAAATGATCATTTGCTGGAGGTTTTCAGGGAGAGCTTTTCCTGAATGCCATTTTAGCTTCATCTGTGTTTGCACTAGCAGTTACTGAAACCATAAGAAGTGAGGAAAGAAATGGGCTCAGATTCTTTGTTCTTCCATACCAGGAAGGCGTATCTATTGCTGATTTAAGTCTGCTTTCTAGGGCCAGTTGTAACCCTTAGGGTTTTCCTTACTGCTCACCTTTCTCTTTCTGATGATATGTGAAAGAATGGATGATGCAAGTCCAGAAAAGGTAGTTGAAGAGTGGAAATTGACAGCCTTAGTGCTTATACTTGGGCTTTCTGTATCAGGTAGCTTGTAGTGAACTTGGGACCTGTTGTCATGTTAGAAACCATTCTGAAGTTCTTAGTTGGTTTTTGTTTTCATGCCAGGGATGGAACCTGGGGCCACTTAACCACTAAGCCATATCCCTATCCCTTTTTATATTTATTTTTTATTTTAAGACAGGGTTTCACCAAGTTACTAATGGCTTCTTTAAGTTGCTGAGGTTGATTTTGAACTTGTGGCCCTCCTGCCTCAGCCTCCCAAGCTGCTGGGATTACAGGTGTGTACCACCATACCCAGCTTGTTTGGAGTTTTTGAACATCATCTGAATTTATCAGGTGAATTGTTTTTCATAGATGTATTTGATTTAAAGATACATGCTCAGGATTTGTGTTAATGTGGACTAAGACCATTTTAATGGAAATGATGATGTTATGATAAAAGAAAAATTAAAAGTAAGTTTGAATTTTTCTTTTTGCATTAATAGACAGGCAGTGGTTAAAGGTTCCCTTCCACATCCTTTTGCCTTGACATTATTTGAGGACACATTGTACTGGACTGATTGGAATACGCACTCCATTTTGGCTTGTAACAAGTATACTGGCGAGGGTCTGCGTGAAATCCATTCTAACATCTTCTCTCCCATGGATATACATGCCTTCAGCCAGCAGAGGCAGCCAAATGGTAAGTGATCTTAATTTTTAAATTGCAAGTTGGAATAGCTTTGTAGCACTTGGATGTCTGGCTTTAGTGAGAGTCAGGAGAAAGGACATATCTGAAGGTAGTAGGAAAATATTTAAAAAGGGAAAACATTGAAATATAATTCAGGTTAAACAGTATCTTAAATCATTTGTATCCTTATATCTATCACTGTTATTACCTTGCCCTTTGGGGTAGAGGTAGTGGAGGTGCATTAAAAAATTGAGATAACTCATTTGGTAAGCTTATACACAAATGTATTTTTGTTCATTTTATTTCTCTGTGTGTGCTTGAGTGTAGCTATGTGAGTGCATTTAAAAAAGACTTTTCTTGAACGGAAAGCACTATTAATCTAGTTGGTGAATTTAAGCACCTCAGTGTGCTGAATGAAGTACCTGAATAAACAATTTCCTGCATATCTCCCTCTCCTCCCTTTAAAATTTAGTTTTGCTTCTATTTTTGGTCACCTTTTACAATGACTTAGGCTGTGTCTGCTGACAATGACCTCTTGTAAGAGAGGAATGGAATTAGATTTAAAAGGAATATGAGAATGTTAAGTGTTTGGCACTTGTGTGTAAATAAATGTCTGGCATGTGTCTGAGTATATTTCAGATTGTGTTCTGTAGCCAAAAATGAAAAGCTTTTGGGTCATGTGTTGCTTTGTATTAGCTCTTTCCATTTAGGGGGACTTAGTCAAATACTGGACGTGTTATATTGGAATCTCATGATTATGAGCCCATAAAAACATTTAAAACTGTATGTGTGAATTACTCTTTTGTAAAAAAAAAAAAAAAGAAAGAAAAGAAAATATTTATTTACTTACTTGTGAAATTTTTATTCTCCTGGTCACCTTCAGGAGAAATTTTTCCCTCTTTTTTTGGGGTCATGTTGATCTTTTAGTTTTACTAGTTTGAAAATATGCAGTTGTCTTTAATGTTACTCTCTTCTTTCATGTTCCATTGGTCTGCATCTTATGTTGAAATTTTTTTTTGTTTCAATAGTATTTGACATCCATTTCTACAGTTTCTACAAATATACTAATTAGCTTTCTCTGCTTTTAAATTTTCCCTCTTTTAATCAATTCTGCTCTCTTTTGTGTTAATCTTTCTAAGGCACAGCTTTTCAACATTCTCCTTTTCTTAGCTTTTTTTTTTTAATGTTTATTTTTTAGTTGTAAGGTGACAGAATATCTTTATTTTATTTTTATGTGGTGCTGAGGATCGAACCCAGTGTCTTATGCATGCTAGGCGAGCACGCTACCACTGCGCCATAATCCCAGCCCCTTTCTTGGCTTTTAGTAGCCTGTACTACGGTGTGTTCCTGTTCTGTATGTTCATTCATCTTTAGTTACTATTAGGCAATGGAAATCGTAACTTCCATCTGTACTATTCACCTCATTAGCTTTCTCAGTGTATGGTCCCCAAGATTCTATTCATATGAATTTACTACATTTGAAATGCACTATTATTCCTATCCTGAAGGCTCCTTCCATGTCCTACAGACTCCATGAAGCTTTTCTTCAGTTATTTAAACCTCAGTGACTTATTTCATGTTTGACTGTATACTTACATATAATGTGCAAGATTGCATTTAATTTTCTTGTTTTATTTTCTAGTTTCATTGTTTGTTGATTTTATCTTAGTGATTAGATTATGAACACTTTTAGGGCAAAGATCTCCTACTTTACTTTTTGTTTATTGCTTTTTGGATCAAAAATGCTAAGTAAATTCTCAATGATTAATTCTTTACAGATGGTTTGGTAGTCAAGCACCTGGATGACATTTGGTAATAATTGTGGTTTTTCACAGTTGTTCATGTTATAGTTGTTAACATTTGTGTACTTAGAGTCAGGGAGGTCATCCTTAATCATTGGTATTAATCAGTGTGATTTATATTTGACAGCTACAAATCCATGTGGAATTGATAATGGTGGTTGTTCCCATTTGTGTTTGATGTCTCCAGTCAAGCCTTTTTATCAATGTGCTTGCCCAACTGGGGTGAAACTCCTGGAGAATGGAAAAACCTGCAAAGATGGTAAGATAGCGTTATCCAAGAAGGAAAAAATTTTATGATAGCAGTTGAGATTCTTTATGACTTATTTCTCTGTAGTAAGCTCTGTAAGTTATGGTGCTTTGGGAGACTAGTTACTCACAAAGGGTTATATAACAGGAGTGTTTTATGGCATCTTTTGAATACTATTTTATCAGTTTTAGTATTTTAAGAAATATACTATTTTGGGAAAATTTAGGTACTATTTCTGTTCTATCAGATTTCATAGTTGTTGATATCATAGTTAATTCGAGAATTAAGTATTACATCTCATTAAAAAATACATTTTTTACAGTAGATGATACTTGTAAATAAAGAGCCTCTGTAAAGGGAAAAACGTTTATTAAACCCTTTAGCTATAAAGAATATCATGGGATAAATATATTTTCTAACAATGGTTGAGAGATTTTTTTAATGTCAGAGAAGTGCTTTCAGAAGAAGAAAAAAATTCCATATACTGTTAAAAGCAACTCTTTTTTTTAATACTTAACTACCACACTTTGCCTCTTCTCCTTACTTTTAATTCCCTAGAGAGAGAGAGAGAGAGACAGAGAGAGAGAGAGAGAGAGGGCATGTTGGAGGAGTGTACTGATTTAGGACATTTCAAGGGACTTCTGATTTGGAAGAACACCAGTTCTTCTCTTTTTCTTCTTAATGAGAATATTATTCTTCATTCTTACCCTTATGGATGACCATCTGGTTCTCTAGCAACTAGCAAGACCTGGTAAGAAAATTATTATGTTTAGCAATGGCTTCTTTATCTAACTCTGAATAGCAGAAGCCTTTATTTCAGCGCATTAGAGAGTTCCTGGCAAGGAGGTCAGGGAGTCAGAGAAATGGAATTGAGCCCGTGTACTAGATGTTTGTTATAACTTGGCATTGATAAATTGTCCTCATAGTCAAAGGTGAAGCTGGCTGACTCTAGTCTGATGGTTTCCATGGCAAACAATAATTTGGTTTCAATTTAAAACAAAAGGTTTCTGTAAGTTGCTTTTTTGCTTGAAAATGTAGCATGACTTTAAAACAGAGGATTTATTTTAGTAATAATGTTCTGTTTACTGCCTCACAGTACTGCAGATGTACATGTTTAACAGTTTTGTATTTTAGGCATACATTTGTCAGGTAGAATAGCCTTAAGTTAGTTATTATGTTTTGATCATAATGCCCATATTAACAGCTTTATGACTTCTTCGTTTGCTACGTTTTGACTGGTTCCTTTCGGCAGTCAGCAGGCCAGTGAATTGTATAATTAATCTAGTTCGTACAATTTGGGAATATGGCAATTTGGGAAATGTTTTTTCCATGTTAGAGTTCATTTGTAATTAGCCCTAGAGTTAAATAGCTGATGTTGAGGTGTCATTCCTCTAAGTTTTTACAAATATAATTCCAGATGGATGCTTGAAGTTTATATGCCAGTATTTTCTTTTGGACATTTTGTTTGGAGGTGGGGTGGGTTAGGAATTTTTTCTTGCTCTTTCAGTTGTCAATTTGCTAATTATTTTTAAATTAGTGTTATACAGCTACATGTTTGGTGGTGGTTTACTTGAACATAAAAAATGAAAACAGATTGAGCTTTATTTTCTCATTTTCAGTCACGTTTTATTGAATCCTAATTTGGGTTAAAAATAGTTCATAAATAAATCCCATTAAAACTCAATGAAATAAAAATTTTAAAGTCTTCATTTTTTTTTTTTAGTTGTAGATGGACACAATGTCTTTATTTTATTGCTTTGTATGTGGTGCTGAGGATCGAACCCAGGGCCTCACGCATGCGAGACAAGCGCTCTACCGCTGAGCTACAATCCTAGCCCAGTCTTCATTTTTTAATAAGAGTACATTAGTTAATATTTATTGACTACTTGTTCTTAGTTCCATCCTGATTTTTATTGAATATTTATATGCTTAGTACCTTCCTGTTTTACATATATGTCCTTTAATTTTCACAGCAACTTTATGATATTTAAATGAAGAAACTAGGCTAGAGAGATTCTATATTTTGCTTAAGTTCATATAGCTACTTGAATCAAATTCTGTTGGATTCACTACTCTTACTCCCCCCGCCCCCACACACATACTCTTACTCTTAACTACAATGTTATGTTTATTTGGTTCCCACTCTTCATTGCTATTTTCCGTCTCTGTACTTCCTTTGTCCTCACTTTGTCAGGTGTTGCCCTGTATTTCTTTGTTAAGACAGCTTTATTAAGATGTAACTCATATACTATGAAATTCTTCCATTTCAGGTGTATTATTCAGGGATTTTAAATAAACTTACATAGTTTTGTAACCATCACATTACCATAATCCAGTTTTATAACATTCCCATTGACCACAAAGATTCTTGTCCTAGATTTCTGTAACTTTCAAAACATGTTTCTTGAACAAAGGCTCTGTATCCTACATCTCCTTCTTCCTTTAAATATTTAGCTACTTAGTAATTACTTAGTCATTATTGATTAGGTTTAATGAATAATTAGATAGCTGGCTAGCTAACTAATGAAACCAGAAAGTGTATCAAAACTTGATTTGGAGAAGTTGGCCATTATAGAGCTTGACCTCAAGTAAACTCTTCCTATTTCATTGTATTAGTTTTCATTTCCACTGTAAAGAGAACTAATTTCCTTTTGTATCCATATATTATTCCTGAAGAAGTTCTACATTCTTTATGTAGAGTGGCTAAATTTTGCCTGTGGCTTTCAAGTGATTTTTTTTTTCCTTCATTTCACTTTGTTTTTTTAGGTGCCACTGAATTATTGCTTTTAGCCCGAAGGACAGACTTGAGACGCATTTCTTTGGATACACCAGATTTTACAGACATCGTTCTACAGTTGGAAGACATCCGTCATGCTATTGCCATAGATTATGATCCTGTGGAAGGCTATATCTACTGGACTGATGATGAAGTGAGAGCCATACGCCGCTCTTTCATAGATGGATCTGGCAGTCAGTTTGTGGTCACTGCTCAAATTGCCCATCCTGATGGTATTGCTGTTGACTGGGTTGCACGAAATCTTTACTGGACAGACACTGGTACCGATCGGATAGAAGTGACACGACTCAATGGAACCATGAGGAAAATCTTGATTTCAGAGGACTTAGAAGAACCCCGAGCTATTGTGTTAGATCCTATGGTTGGGTAAGAAACTCTGCTGATAGTAAATATGCCTGGTATTTCTGTTGCCTGTAGGTACCTAAAAACGTCAACTCATACAATGTGAAATACATAAAGTTTATGCTAGTTTCTAATAAATAGTTTTTTAATGGCTGTTTTTAGAATATAGTGGTTGGAATAAAATCTCAAGTTAGACAATTTCTAGGGTTTGTTGTTTGGGGTTTTTTTGGGTTTTTTTTGGCCTCAAATGTCTTAAATAATTTTTCTTTCTAAATTAAGTCCATACTTGCTGACTTTGGGTGTTGTCTGCAGATTTTGCTCAGATTGCATCATGACCATGAAAAATGTGGAAAGAAATTATTTTCAGAACTCTTTCCCTTCCTGTAGATTTAATTTCATCCCGTTTCAGTATTTATAGTAAAACTATATCTTACTTCATATTTCCCCAAATATATGAATCACTTGGTTTCCAAAGCCTTGTGAGGCCATATAACTTTACTCCATGTTTTTTTTTTTTTTTTTTTTTTTTTTGAGTGGATGGGAAGGGGGGAACATACCACCCTGACTAGAGTCTGGGGTAGCACAGTTTTCTATATACTTCCAAATGTTATTGTAGGATTTATTCTGGGGATGAATATAGTGACAAATTCTTATACCTCAGTGTATACCAATGCCTTAGAACTACTTAATCATCTAGAAGCCACAGGAATGATTTTGTACTAGAGGGAGAATTGGATGAATTCAGTTTGTAATCTCGATATTCCTACTAGTATAACTTCTGTGTCAGAGAATGACAAGCATCAAGAAAGAGTTAAAGTTAATGGGAAGAGGCACAAAATATTTTTTTTAAAAACATGAATAAATATGGAATATTGGGAAGCTTTTTCAGGATCAGTATAGAAACACTGTTCAATCTGAAAATTTCCTACAAGCTTATTTATTGCTATTATAAGTTTCTTAAGTATACTCTTCACGTGTGAAGTCTATGTGTTATTTCTTTTTCCTTCTGTGGCATTGACTGATGATAACAGTGGAATGTGTTGTGGATATCACTTTTATTATTTATTTTTAGCTCAATTTTGTATACTTCTGCAGGTACATGTATTGGACTGACTGGGGAGAAATCCCGAAAATTGAGCGAGCAGCTCTGGATGGTTCCGATCGAGTAGTATTGGTTAATACTTCTCTTGGTTGGCCAAATGGTTTAGCCTTGGATTATGATGAAGGCAAAATATACTGGGGAGATGCCAAAACAGACAAAATTGAGGTTTGTTTCTTATTTTTTCACCTTAAAACCAGTTTCGAATGTTTTTGACTTGGTAGTAATTTGTTGCAGATATTCTGGCCTCTTAACAGTTTTCTGGGGTATCAGAGGTGTCTTATTGAAGTTTTACTTGATTTCATGTTTCTAGGGATAATGTATTATCTTCCACCTAGTCCCATGATTTCTGAGTTACATTTGTGTGAGAAATGGATCTTCTTTTATTCCTAGTCTTAAAAGCTTATGTGATAGTCCTCATTTTGGGTAAAGCCATGTCCTGAATGTCCTAGAGGCAGTTTTAGCAAACCAAAATTGCATAAGATCTATACTAGAAGAGCTGGCTGTCCTAATTTGGGAAAACAAAGCCCATACCTGTATGTAACTTTTGTTGGTGTTACTGATGTTGAGGCAGGAGGTGAAATATATTAGATATTAAGATGGTTACATGTAAACACTTTTCAGATTAATTTGTGGACTGTATGAGAGAAAGATTAATTAACCAAAGCTTAGGAAAAATATTTACCAAGTGGTAAAATTGTTTGGCAATCAAATACGATTATGGTAAAAATAACCAGAAATGAATATTTTATCACAGTGGTTTGTAATATCCTTGATATTGAATGTGACATTTAAAATTCGCAGTTTGAATTAGGCTGTGTCAAAGGTTTTATGCATCACATACTTAAGATGGAGTTAGAATCTTATTTTTCCTTTGAGGAATACATGACTTCTTGTATAAGGAATGGCCTTGAATGGCTCTTCAGAGAGTCACCACACACATCTTATGTGTAGAAAATTTGAACTCTGGACCAAAGCATTATTTTAGAAAGGTGGTTCTGAAGAGCTCCAGGAACTCTGAGGGAATAAAGAATTAAAGGGCGGGCTGGGGTTGTGGCTCAGTGGTAGAGCACTTGCCTCGCATGCGTGAGTCACTGGGTTCGATCCTTAGCACCACATAAAGAATAAATAAATAAAATAAAGATATTGCGTCCATCTACAACTAAAAAAATTAAAAAAAAAAAAAAAAAAAAAAAAAAAAAAGAATTAAAGGGCTTTCCTTCCAGAGTGGAAAGTTGGAATAGAAGAAATCCATTAGTATTCCACCAAGCCCAGATACTGAAAATGGCATCTCTTACTCCTGCACCTGGTTTCCATTAACAGAAAATCCTGTGTATACTAACTATATAAAATTTCTCCCTGTTGTGTTTCACTCTCCCTTCTTACCTCCTGAAAATCCAAGTTCGTGTTTGAATCTTGGAGGACAGTGCTAATGAGAGACAGGTGATGGATTTACTTTTCAGATACGCTTTTAACTTCATTTGGATCTGATTGAGTACAAATTACCCACCTGATTCCAGCCAGTTCACAATTGTATGTTGTTCCTCAGCTGTGGACCATACTTGAATGTATTACCATTAGGAAAACAGTTTAAAGCCTAGTGTCCTAGAAGAATGTCAGTAGCAATGAAGTTTACATAAGGAAAGAACACTTGATTTATTATCTCATAGAGACTTTTAAAATTCCATATTTAGTTTTTGTGTTTTTAGCTTATTATAACTTTTTGATTAGCTTGAAAATAAAAGCATTCTTTAATGGGAAATTCTCAAGTCTAATTTTCCCCACTTCAGGTATAGTTAATACTTTACATATATGTTTATTCACAATCACAACTATTTAAGGAGGGAGTCATGAAAAGAAAGTTTATGTAGGTTGTGAGTGACAGTGATTAAGAATAAAAATGAGGGGCTGGGGCTGTGGCTCAGTGGTACCGCGCTTGCCTCGCATGCGTGAGTCACTGGGTTTGATCCTCAGCACCACATAAAAATAAATAAAATAAAGATATTGCGTCCATCTACAACTAAAAAATATTTTAAAAAAAGAATAAAAATGAATCACATTTAACAATATAGAATATTGATTAAATAGAATTTTATTCTTTTTTTAAAAAATGTAATACTGTTTTATTTAACTTCAAAAACATTTCAGCATTCTAAACATACAAAAAAATAACAATATTGCAAATTGCATTTAAGTACAGAAGGTTCTTGAACTTTCATTGATGCAGTGGCTCTTTGCTGTGCTGACAATGAAGAGTTCTACAGTTTGTTTGAAAACAAAATTTAAAATCTGTACTTAACTAAAAAAAAAAATCCAAACACTTTTCATGCCAGCTGATCCCCCCACCTTTTTCCACAACTAAGAAAGGCAGCAGAATGCTATATCCCTATATACAAAAACAAGACAACTTGAAGCTAAATGGATGCTCACCACAGTGTCAACAGGTCCAGCCTCACAGTGCATTCCCTGAGCTATGGCCCCTGCAAAAGGCATCTTCCTCACAGCCTCAATGCCAAACAAGGAGCATCAAGAGTTTGTCTCAGGGGCTGGGGTTTTGGCTTCGTGGTAGAGTGCTTGCCTAGCATATGTGAGGCACTGGGTTCAATCCTCAGCACCATATATAAATAAATAAAATAAATATCCATCAACAACCAAAAAATAAATAAAAAAAAAGTTTGTCTCAGTTGTTTTGTTCTTTTTACAGACTGTAGATATGTATAGTTGATAACTGAAGATTTGTAGCCAGTAACCATACAGTTAACACCACCTTACAAATTAAAACAAACAAACATCTTCAAATGTCTTGTCACACCAACAGCAAAGTGCACAGAGTGAGGAGAACACAAGAGTGCCTTTTCATTTTAAAAATGTTTGGAAATATGTACAACTTTAATGCAGTTTCAGGGTGCTCTGGACATCCAGGGCCACTTCATGTAAACCACTGACAATTTCTAGAGCACTTTGAAAGACTACAATATGATCGTGACCAAATTCTGTAATTGAACTTAATGAGAATAAGAGACACATCTCAAATAAGATGTGTCAATTGCGGCTCTCCCCTACTCTAAGACAAGGAGATGGATAAACAGTTTTTTATTTATCCTCCTCCACTTCCTTCCCCTCTTTCGTCTTCTTCCACTTTTTCCCAGGCAGTTTTAGCAGGACCCTTTGCTTCATCAAACTTTCCTTTAGACTTATAGTCAGCAACATCCTTGTTGTATTTCTCCTTCATCTTTGCAGCCTTAGTTATGTATGGCTGCTTTTCACTGTCACTTAAGTTATTCCACATCTCACCCAGCTTTTTTGCCACATCTCCAAATGGAGATACCAGGATTTGTGGACTTGGTCTTGGGGCAGGATTCTGAACAAACAGGAAGAATCCAGATGGGTGGCATTAGGGTCCTTTTCCTCCTTGCCTCCCTTAGCTGGTCCATAATCCTTCATTTCCCGATCATAGCGTACTTTATCCGCCTTTGCCATTTCATGAAATTTAGATTTCTCTTTCCCAGATATTGGCTTTCACCTCATAGAGCACTTCTTGGAAAATTCTGCAAAATTGACAGAGACTTTTGGATTTTTCTTCTTATGTTCTTCTCTGCAAGTCTGCACAAAGAAGGCATAAGACATCTTGCTCTTTGGTTTCTTAGGGTCACCTTCAGCCATTCTGACTGTATTGTTTGCTAGGCTCAGAATTAATTTTCTTAGTTCACAGTGAGTGCAGATCTTAAAATTAGTATTTCTTCTGGCCTCCTTGTTCTGTCTTTTTGAGCTGTACCTGTATAAATGAACAGTGGTGTCATTGATCCCTCACCACTACTTCTTCCCTAAGTGGGAAGCATCCTTAACCTGCCTTCTTTTTCTTCCAGGTTTCTGGCACATAACTGTTGTTTGTTATTTGTCTTTTGTGTGTGTGTGTGTGTGTGTTTGTGTGTGTTGCTGGGGATCGAACCGAGGGCCGTGTGCATGGGGGGCAAGCACTCTACCAACTAAGCTATATCCCCAGCCCCTGTTATTTGTCTTAATGACAGGTTGTTTGGTATTAGTGATAAATATACTTTCACCAAACTATACACACAGCACCTCCTCTTATTCTTTCCACTGGAGATTTTGATGAATTTTCACTAGTTGGGTATCAAAGCTTTTGTCATTTTCTTCACAGGCACATCTAGGAAATAATAGAGCAGGTATTATTACTTACTTTTACGATGAATAAAATTGCTGGTACCTGGCAAACTAAAGAAAGAGCACAGCTCATCTAAATTAAGCTTGTGTAATTTGAGAAAAACTGTTAGTTTTCCATCCTGAGAATAGTAGCGATTATGGGAGCAACTGTCACCACCATTTCATCCCTTTTTGCTTGGTTGTAGGCAGATAATATTGAATCTGAAAACTTTTTGAAAGAAATAGTTTTTAAAATGCTTTAAAAACCATGTGCAGTGGTATACACTTGTAATCCCAGTGATGGGGAAGGCTGTGACAGGAGGATCACAAGTTCAAGGACAGCCTTGGCAACTCAGTGAAACCTGGTCTAAAAAAATAAATAGAAAGGGCCAGGAGTGTAGCTCATTGGTAAAGTAACTCTGGGAAAAACAAACTAAAACCAAAAAAACCCACTTCTTGTTCGTCAAGAAGTTTATTTGCTAGCCTCTTGTTATGTGCAGTTGGTCCCAAGTATTAATCTGAGTGAAATATTCCCTAGTCTGAGTGAAATACTCTTTTATAGTCCCTTATAGCTTTGTCATGACCATGAATGGAATGGGACTGTAAGAGAGTATCAGGTTATGATTGGGATAGCTCTGTCCTCTTATAGAAGACTTAAGAGTTTTTATATGGGAACAGACTGCTCTGTATGTGTTGAATAGTACATGTGAGAAGAAAAGTTGTTAGGTGAATTATTATGTGGCAGTGTAAAGCAAAGTGAGTTCTTGTGCTTGAGTGGAGCCCATGGGAAGAATTCAGAATGTTCATTCACTCAGGTTATTGTTTCCTTGGGGATGTCTTGGTGATGTGGCTAAATGCTAGCTATATTAGGATTTTGGACCTAAGAATTTGGGAAATCAGGGAAAAATGAGGAACTGTGGGTTTCAAACTTGATTGTTTCACTTATTGTTAGAGTTGTAGAAAGAATGAATAGATTCACCTCAGATGTAATATCAGTTTCTGGAAAGAGGAACTGTACATAAGACATTGCTAATGATGTCACATTAAAAAAAAGATGATGGCATTGCTGCTTTAATATAAAAATGTGTATGTGAAGATTTGTCTGCTTTTTCTACTTGTTAGCTCATAGTGGCCACTTATCTCTCTTATTTAGAAAGTGCTGACTGGTACTTGTTTATGTTTGTTCTTTGTTTCATTGAAATGATTTAATTGCCTTTTACAAACAAACTTTCTAGTTTACTTTTTTGTGCTGTGTTCTAGCACCTCCCAGTTTTTATTATAGTGTTCTAGGAAAGAACACTTTTCTGTTAGTGGAAGCCTTTATTTCTGTTTTGTAGGACCCTGAAGTACTCAGAATAAGACTGCTTCTTAAGAACATTCTTATTTTTTTCTTGGTCAGGTTTCACTGCCTAAAACATCTGTTGTACCTAGGATCTACAGTATTGCTTTCCAATAGCAAAGAAATGTCATTGGTAATTGAAAGTGTAAAGCATTCCTTGCCATGATATAAAATTCAGAATGTATTCTTAGCTTGCTTGTATTTTCTTGAGGATGCTTTTCCACTTTAACTGAGAAAAAAATTTATGTTAAATCTTCTTAGCCCCCTTCATTTCTGAGCTTTGCTGACAGTGCTGCAACACCTGGCAGTTAGAGGTAGAAAGAGAGATTTTCATGTGTACTTTAAGATCTTGTAGATTTAGTATTTCTATTAGTATAAGTTTTCTTACTTTAGAGGATATAATATCCATAGGTAGTTTTGTGCAAATCTAATTATACCTGGCACAACTTTGTTGAGAAACAGAGACAGAGATTATTCGAACCTTTAATGCCAAGGATTTTTGAATAAAGAATGTATTATTGTCTATGATGTGTGCTGAAAAAACTTGGCATTTGGTGAATGTTCTGTTTCATATTCTAAGCCTGAAATTGCAGGGCTACATTTTCCTCTGATGACAACTTACTCTGTTTTATCAATACCCTAATAAGGAAATTTGTTTCCCAAGTATTCAGATTTCTTTTTAAAGGAATTTCTTTGTCTGGCATTTTTAGTTGGCATATTGTGAGTCTGTCAAAACACACAAGGATCTGTTTATGATGATCTTTCCTACTGTTGATTTCTAGGATTAATTTTCTTAAATAATAGTAACACAATTATCTGTTGTTGAGATAAGCTTTTCTGTCTGATTATACAGCAAGTATCAACAAGTAATCCTTTTGAAGCTTGGCCAGTTTATAACATTCAGTCTTCCTTAAAATTGATTATATTTTCAGTTTGAGAAATCTCTGAGGTAGCGAACTTAAATTCCTGAATCTTTTGTCCATTGATACAATTTTACCACACATGTATGCATGTGAATATGTTATTTCCCCCCATATCTTCAATGATTGATAAACTTCATCATTAGATTTGTCAAATCAACAGAGTGCCTGGATTGCAGACCTGCATTCATTGAGTTGTGAATATGGAGTTGTCTTATGATATCATTTTGCAGTTATTTTTTTTTAAATATTTTTTTAGTTGTAGATGGACACAATGTCTTTATTTTATTGCTTTGTATGTGGTGCTGAGGATCGAACCCAGGGCCTCACGCATGCAAGGCAAGCGCTCTACCGCTGAGCCACAATCCCAGCCCCTTGCAGTTATTTTGGTGGGAAGTATATCTCATGAAAATAAATTTGTGAGTTCCTATTTATGTACAGTTATCACAACATCATTTCACTTGTTATAAACTCAGCAGCCAAAGCAGTACATCATTCAGTTATGTGCTATTGTCTCATTATCTACTCTATTTAGCCTGACTCTTTAAAAAAATATATATTTTAAGCATATAATAAGGGAAACTTACATGATAGTACGTATAATCATACTGTCCTGAACAGCCATGACAAACCCTAGAGCCTCACATATGCTTTGCCTCAATTAGGAGTTTTTGGATAGTTTAATTTATAAAATTAGAATAATCCGATGCATGTTGGAACTTAGCACTTTAGCAATCAAGTTTGAACTTGCTCTTGAACCATTTTTAAAAATGGACTGTTGGGCTAGGGATGTTGTGGCTCATCGGCAGAGTGTTTACCTAGCATGTGCAAGGCCTTGGATTCAATTTCCAATACCACCAAAAAAAACCAAAAAACAAAAAACCCAAACCAAAAAAAGTCAACAAATAAAGTGTACTACTGTTACACTTCTTCATCTCATGTTTTATGTAAAACCATTGGATATTTGTGGAGGTATTTTTAGTTTCAATGTTATTTTTAAAATACTTTATTCCTTTGATTTTTGTAACTCGTGAAGGAAGAGTACTACATTTAATGTCCTGCTTTCTTAACAATTTATAACAGTATTTAGTTGTAAAGAGTGGTAATATCTAAATTTTTTTTTTTTTTGGTACCAGATATTGAACTCAAGGGCACTCAATCACTGAGCTACATCCCCAGCCCCATTTTGTATTTTATGTAGAGACAAGGCCTCACTGAGTTGCTAAGCACATCACCGTTGCTGAGGCTAGCTTTGAATTCGTGATCCTCCTGACTCAGCCTCCCAAGCTGCTGGGATTATAGGCATGCACCACCATGCCTGGCTCTAAATCGTTATTGAAACTTTTTTTTCAGTTGTCAATGGACCTTTATTTTTTTTTCATTAAGAATTTATTTTTTTTAATTGTTGACGGGCACAATACCTTTATTTTGTTTTATTTTAAACATTTATTTTTTAGTTTTAGATGGACAGAATATATTTTATTTTTATGTGGTGCTGAGGATCGAACCCAGTGCCTCACGCATGCCAGGCGAGCACGCTACCACTGCGCCATAACCCCAGCCCCTGTTTTATTTGTTTTTATGTGGTACTGAAGATCCCACCCAGTGCCTCACACATGCTAGGCAAGTGCTCTACCACTGAGCCGCAACCCCTACCCTGGACCTTTATTTTTATTTATTTATATGTGGTGCTGAGAATCAATCCCAGTGCATCACAAATGTGAGGCAAGCACCCTACCTTGGAGCTACAACTCCAGCCCTATTGAAACATTTTATAGTATAGGATCCTGACCTTAGTTTTTGTTTAACACCCCTCCCCCCCAATTCAACTGGGTGACCTTAGATAATACACATGATTTCTGGGTCTTTGTATTTTGGACAATAAGACCATTTGAACCAGATAATATTTAAGATTCCTTCTAGCCACAGCATTTCTGATATCACTGTATTAACTGCTTTTCTTAGTTTAAGAATGGATAATCTACTTCACTTTGGGAGAATTTCTAAAAGAAAATTTATATCACAGATGACTTGAGTTTTTCTTTCAACTCTTCCTTATTTGCTGTGGATGTACTCCCCAGTTAAAGAGAACTTATTAGGGGCTCAAACTTTAGTAACTCAAATTTACTGAAATAATATCCATTTAGATTTTGTACTCACTTGTATACAGTCTACTCCATCACTCACATGGTTGTTAGGTTTAAATAAATGTTTTAAAGCTGTTGTTTGGTCCTTGCTAAACATATTAATGTTTTTTTTGACTAAGGGAGTCCATGTAAAATATTTTTCAGTCTGAAGATTATTTCTTTAGACTAGTGGGAATGTACTATCATTGTAAAGGGTCATAGATGTTTTGTTTTTATTTTATTGTTTTTAGAATTGTTGGAAAGAGTAGGTGGACAGATAATGACGAAGACCATAGTAATTTAAACTTGGGAAGGAGTTCGCAAAACATTGAACAGTTAACAGTAATAGGTGTTTTGATGTTTCATTTTAATTTTATTAACAGCTATTTAAAGATTCTGTCCACTTATTAAAGTTATCTATGATGAACAAAGGATTCTACTTCAGTTTGTTTTCTACTCTTTTAAGTGTGGTGTACAAAAAATTTAGAAATGGGAAGAATGTAATAATGTAGGTCTGTAATTTTTTTGTTAAACTCTAATAGAGTTTCCAGACTCTTCATTAATGGTAGTATAAATTTGTTGTTAGGGCTGAGATTGTAGCTCAGTGACAGAGTGCTTGCCTCGCATGCGTGAGGCACTGGGTTCGATTCTCAGCACCACATAAAAATAAATAAAGATATTGTATCCGTCTACAACTAAAAAATATTTTTAAAAAATTTGTTGTTAGATTTGATTTGCAATTATTTATTATATTTTTGGTAGAATGGTATTGTTTTAGCATTTCACTTATAATTTTGAGGATTAGAAATTCACTAGACTTTTAAGGTTTGTAAGTAGAGGTGAAATTAGAGTCTGTCTGTAATTAATCTCAGTTCAGATTTTTTTGTTTTCATTTATTTTTATTTCTAGATTGACTGTGATAACTTGGTTTTTATATTTTGTGAAGATTTATAATATTGCTTCTGTTTTAGCTACCGTGTTATCCCTAGAGTATAGAAAAAGTCCTTCTGTGCCACATACATTTCTTTAGTGTGCAGATAATAACTGAGTATGTTTCATAGATTTTCAGAGTTTATTTTCTTTGAACAAAAGAAAGCTGTTTTCAGATTTCATAAAACTAGTCGTATTTTTTTCTAGATAGTGTCCCCCACTCCCAACATTTGCTCTTTCTATCCCAGGTGTCTTTTACTGAAAATTCATCAATACTGAATCCTTTTTGCTTAGCATTTTGTTGTTGTTGTTGTTCAGTTATATATATTTCTATTTAAAGAGAATGGAATTCAGGTTTCCTAATTCCTATATAGTACTTTTTGTGTTGTGCTCTTCTTCCTTATTTTTAGACTGTTCACTTTGAAGTAATTTCAGACTTAGAAAAAATTTTCAAGAACAGTATCTTTTATCCAGGTTCATTTTACATAATCAGCACAATTATCAACACCAGGAAATTAATGTTGATAACTTTTCTGTGGAATCCTGTAAGGAGATGCTATTCCCTCTCCCCTGTTTACTTAATAAATTATAACAGTATGCACTTATGGATGTTTATTATATTCTAGAGGTTATATCTCCTTATGATTATTTTATTGTTGCAGGAATTGTTGAAGATTTGACATACAAAACCATCTTTTAGTTGACCTTTCTAACCTTTTCACATGCCCTGTCTTTTTAAATTGGGATGAGAACCACATAATATAAATGTTGTCATCTTAATGTTTTTAAATGTATAGTACAGTAGTATTAACTGTATACACATTTTGTCAGCAGATCTCTAGAACTTTTTCTCTTGCAAGACTGAAACTATAGCCATCTCCTCTTTTCCTTTTCCCCCACCACCAGCCCCTGGTAACCACCATTCTGCTGTGTGTTACTAAGAGTTTAAGTACTTTAGATACCTCATATAAGTGAATGATGCAATGTTTTTCTTTTTGCAGATAATTTATTTTACTGAGCATTGTTCTCAAGTTTCATTTGTGTTGTAGTCTATGACAGTATTTCCTGGTTTTTTTGTTGTTGTTAAGGCTGAATAGTATTCTAACACACACACACACACACATTTTATTTAATCTGTTCATCTGTTGATGTACATTAATATTACTTCCACTTCTTGATTATTGTGAATTGTAATGCAACAAATGTAGGAGTGCAAAGATCTCTTCGAGATCCTATTTTCAGTTCTTTTGGGTGTATACTCAGAAGTGAGATTGCTGGACCATATATATGGGTAATTCTGTCTTAGTTTTTTTGAGGAGCCACCATCATTTTTAAAGCACTTTCAGGAACAATAATATCTGACATGCCTCTTGCCTAAGCTCTTCATCTAGTTCTCTAAGGAACCCCGTTTTTCTTTTAAAAGAAGAATAATATTTAAAATTCAATATTTGGGCATAAGCTTTTCTTATTGGTACTGGGGCAATCTGCCTTTTATTACTTAAGTATTATTTTTTAACTCAAATTTCAGATAAAACTTGTTCTAACTGTGCTTGGAAAGAATGAAAGGGAGGGAGGCATGTTTCCTTTGTTTACACAATGTTTTCTCCCTTAGGATTTATGTGAGACTTTAAGACAGTAGGGCTCTCAGAAGCGTCTTGTGAAGCAATTGCATATAATTGATTGAGGTTTTATTGATACTCATCATACTGATGCCTTTATCTGGAAAACAGTTCTTTTCTTTTTTTAATATTTTTTTAGTTGTAGATGGACACAATATATTTATTTATTTTTATGTGGTGCTGAGGATCGAACCCAGTGCCTCACACATGCAAGGCAAGCGTTCTACCACTGAGCCACAATCCCAGCCCATGGAAAACAGTTCTTAATTATGTAATTTTCCTGACTAATTCAGATTTAGAAAAATTTGGTCACCATAATAATTCTGAATTTGAAAAAGAACATAGTAAATTGCAGATGTTTAATATTCTAAGCATGATTCTTACAAAAATATTATAAAACTACCTGGTATAACTATGCTACTTCTATTCTTTTTCTTACTAAAAATCACTTGTATGTATTCACATGATATGTCTTGAACTTAACAGGTTAAGAAGGCTTGAACATAGTACTGTAACTGTTCTTACTGCTCTTTTTTTGTTGTTCTTATTAGTTATACATGACAGTATAATATATTTTGACACATTATACATAAAAGGACTATAACTTTCCATTTTTCTGGTTTTTCATGATGTAGAATTATATTGGTCATGTATTCATATGTGAACATAGGAAAGTAATGTCTGATTCATTCTGTCTTTCCTATTCCCATTCCCCTTTCCTTCCCTTCATTCCCCTTTGTCTAATTAATCTAAAGTACTTTTTTAAAAATATTTTTTAGTTGTCAGTGAACCTTTATTTTATTTATATGCAGTGCTGAGAATCGAACCCAATGCCTCACACATGCTAAGCAAGTGCTCTACCACTGAGCTAACAACTCCAGCCCCTAATCTAAGGTACTTCTAATCTTCCCTACCCTGCCCCATTGTGATTTAGCATTTGCATATCAGAGAAAACATTCATTTGTCCTTTGGTTCTTTGGGATTGGCTTATTTCACTTAGCATGATAGTCTCCAGTTCCATCCAATTACTGACAAATGCTATAGTTTCACTTCTCTTTATGGCTGAGTAGTATTCCATTGTGTAAATGTACCACATTTTCTTTATCCATTCATCTGTTGAAGGGCACCTAGAGTGATTCCATAGTTTAGCTATTATGAATTGAGCTGCTATAAATCATGATGTGGCTGTGTCACTGTAGTATGCTGATTCTCAGTTCTTTGAGTATAAACCAAGAAGTGGGATAACTGGGTCAAATTCTGTTCCAAATTTTCTAAGGAATCTCCATACTGCTTTCCAGAGTGATTGCACCAATTTGAAGTTCCACCAGCAGTGCATGAGTGAGTGTACCTTTTCCCCCACATCCTTACCAGCATTTATTGTTACTTGTATTCTTGATAATTGCCATTCTGACTGGAGTGAGATGGAATTTTAGTGTATTTTTAATTTGCATTTCTCTGATTGCTAGAGCTGTTGAACATTGTTTTTATATATTTGTTGACCAATCGTATTTCTTCTGCTGTCCTTCCTGCTCTTTTAATAGGTGCAGGATATCTGTTTACTCTACTTACTGGGTACAAAGCATTTCTCTTTGTTACCTCAGTGAGATTTGGCATTATTAAAATCTTATTTCCATAGGTGCTTATTCTATTTTATTAAATTGTATTTATATTCAGTTATATTTTGTATCCCATAAAGTTCTGTCAAAGAAAAAATATACTTCCCCAGCCTCTAATCATCTCTCTGTCTTATGCATAAACTTTTAATGAACTGCTTGTTTTGGATATTGACTGGAATATTTTAAAAATGGTTCATTTTTAACATCTGGAACTCTAGTATTCCCACTACTGCTCATTTCATGATGGGTGCTTGATTGTCTTGCTGTTATCTATTGCTTGAACTTGTCTAGTCAAGTGAAGTTGCATAGCAGCAATTTGGGTAGTAGACTGGCCGCATTCCAAGATTTCATGGGTAATCCTGTCTTGACATTTAATGAGCCGATGAAACTGCTGAAAACTGAATGTGATGTCTGCAGAAAGTTTGCTATTACCTTGTCTTTGTTTAAATAATATTATAGTTAACCCACATCAATTTCCTGTTGTAGCCTATATTCTCAGTGTGGTTTACAATATTTGGGGATGATTGAGGATTTTAAACCCATGCCACAGCGTCGTTGAAGCAGATGAAACCACTGGAGACTCTAGTACAGATTTGGAGTTAGATTTTAGAAATGACAGAAGCCTAATTTCGGTTTAACTAATTAAGTCATTCTGAGGTAATACAGTAAAGCATACTCTCAAGAGTTGCCAGATTTAATTAGCACTGACTCCACTTTTAAAGCATGAAGTTAATCATCAGCGTCACCTAAATTTTTTCATTTGTTCTGAGTTCAGAATGTTCAAATAAGCATTTACTATATTTTTTATTTTAAACATCAGGGACTTAAATGTATATTTATAAACCTAGTAACCTGTCTAAAACTGTTACTTCTTGGATGTAAGTGTAATGGTGATTTTCTTTGAGACATATAGCAGTGTATTCTTGCTTCACCATGTTGCTTCTCCCTACTAGAAAGAGATTGTGTGGCCATTACAAGAGAATTAGTGGAGAAGCCAGTTTTTCTAACACAAGTGTCAACTCTGCAAAAGTAATGGAGGATTTCAGAAAGTAATCATTGGACTTTGTATAAAGGGTAATACCTAGTTCTGCAAATGAAAAATCTCACAGTCAGATGTTGTTTAAGCTGTCAGTCCTTTAATCTCTTTAGAGAATCCTTAATGTGCTTTCCACATCATATTAACAACAAAAATGATAAAAGCATTTACTCATAACAGTAATTATCATCATCATTATTATTGCTATTATTAAGTACTCTTATTCCTTATTTTTCTTTTCTTCATTTTTTAAAAAATTATGGAAAATTTAAGCTGGGCGCGGTGGCACAAGCCTGTAAACCCCGCACTTAGGGAGTCCGAGACAGGAGAATCGTGAGTTCAAAGCCAGCCTCAGCAATGGCGAGGCGCTAAGCAACTCAGTGGACCCTGTCTCTACATAAAAATATAAAATAGGGCTGGGGATGTGGCTCAGTGGTCGAGTGCCCCTGAGTTCAATCTCCAGTACCAAAAAAAAAAAAATTATGGAAAATTTTAGATATAGAGAAAGCAGACTAAAGATCAACATGAACCACCTAGCTTCAGCCATTGTCGGTACCAGGCTAATATAGAATGCAGTGTGCCTTAAGGGAAGCTCCAAGGAGATGGTGGAAATTGATTCATGAATACAACTTTTGTCTTGATACTTCAAAGAAATTAAAGAATTAGGGTTTTTTTGTGTTAATTTTACAAATCTCAGATTGTGTTTTGAAATGTAAACTTGTATCTGCTGTTGTAGCTTTTCAGAAATTATATTTTAGTTCCTCACCACTGTCATTCTAAAAAGCTTCTTATTACATTTGTTGTACTTTCATTATATTACAGATATTGCTGAAGAACCCTCCCTCTTTCTTATTTTTTTCTTAAGTCCTTTGCTCCCTTTTCTTCTTCCTGAAACTTAACTTAAGTTAGAGCATCCCATTAACTCTGATCTGAATCCCAGTTTTATCAAGGAACTGGAGTGAAGATGAACAGAGCATTTTTTATTAATCCATTATCTGCAGTTCTGAAATCCACAAGCTCTGAAGACCAAACATTGATTTTTGTTAATTCATCTAGTGGAAAACTAACCTGAGCAATGTTAGACTATTTATGGTCTTTATTTATCCCAATATGTGGGAGTACTGTTATATTCTGTTGTAGAAATAGTAATATGTTTGGCAATGAATTACTTCACTGGACCCAAGCAGAGGTGTTAGTGCTATGTAGGTGTGTGTTAACTGTTCTAAATACAGCCCCCTCCCCCCAAAAAAATCATTTCTGAATTGTACCTGGCCCCAGGCTTTAAGATAAGGGATTTTTGTTTCAAACCCCTGTTACCAGTTTAAACAGAAATTCAAAATACTTTGCTAACCACATTCCATATTTAAAATAAGATATTTCTCTTTAGCATAAACAATCTAGATGCTGTGGCGAAGGTCAGTCAGATGCCTCTGATATACAGCTTAGTCCTGTCATTCTCCTTAGTGGGCTTTCATATGCAACTTGTTTTTACAGTTTTCATCCTAGAATTGAATACCTGCTGCAGGGAAATACCTGCCTTATGTTGTCCCCTTTGAGTTCCAGTGTGTTCTTTCTGCCTCATTGAAAGCATTTCCTTCATAAGCAGTCAAATATATTGTGTGCATCTTTTAGTCTATGCTTCTGTGTGTTGTTTTATTCTAGAAAACCCTATCTGTTTGTCAAAATTCTAATTCTTCAAGGTGTATTTTGACTACTTTTTTCTGAAGTTTTTCCTGATTATCTGTAGGCCAGAGAAGGGCATGTTTGTGGTTTTCATATGAAGAATTTACCTTCCTGATAGATTGTGGATTACTGCTAATCCCTTAGCACTAAGAGGCCCTGTTCCAAGTGCTTAGCATTTATTATATCTTTCATGATGATTTGCATTCATCAGATGTCATTATTAAAGTTATTTGATTTGGGGGGAGATGGGGTGAAGGTCTAATAGAGCAACAAAAGGAGACTCCAGTCAAATTGTTAATCTGATCCTTTTGTTTACTCTTTTTTTACTTTGTATTTAAGCAGCAAAAGCAAACAATAAAAGTGGGTGTAGGAAATGGGAATAAGGTTCCCAGGAAATAGAAAATTCTGTATTGGTTTTATTCTTCAGTTTAACAGACTGTTTCCACATATTCTTTTCTATTTATTGATTTTTATTTTGAAGCACTGCAGTTTAATAATTAAATTTAGCTATTTACATTTAGGGACCAAATCATTTTAATAATAATTTTAACCAGCAGGAACTAGCATTTACCAAACACCTACTGTGTATCTGATATTGTAAAATATATTTAACATTTTATTTAATCTTTAATTCATTGATGGTAATGACTCTCTCCCTATTTTACATGTGAGAAATTGCCTAAGGATATTCAATGAATGATAGAACTTATATTTGAAATCCATACCTTAATTTCTGATACAATATCATTTGCTGATCATGTGAGATCTACATCCCCTAACTCCTAAAAGGGATCGAACCCAGAGCCTTTTGTGCAAGGTACACAAACACTCTACCACTGAGCTACTTCCTCAAGATTTTTTTGGGGGGGGATGGGGTACTGGGGATTGAACCCAGGCCTTGTGTGTGTTAGAGAAACACTCTACCACCAAACTGCATCTCCAGCCCACCTCCAGACCTTTTAAAATTTTGTTTTGAGTCAAGGTCTCACTATGTTACTCAGGCTGGCCTCCAACTTGCAAGCCTCCTACTTTAGCCTCCCAAGTAGCTGAGATTACAAATGTGCACTACACAGGCCATGGGAGATTTTCAAAAAGCAGAGGAATGAAGGGGAACTGCTAAGTTGAAGATGCAGAATTGTGTGAACTGAAAAGGTCTTTTGGAATTGTGACTTTTGTTATTTTTCTCACTGTGATTTTCAGTTTTATTCTTAACTCATTATCCAAATTCTTAATCGTACATCATTTTGTTTAAGATATCTATTAATATGAGCAAACAGCATTGCAGGGTGATACAGCAGGAGTTGGTAGATCCTGTGGTGTTTTTGAAGTGGAAATATAAATATTTTTTACAAAGGAGTTTCGTGTTTGGCAGTTTGAGAGGTACACATTGGAAGAACACAAGTTTGGGCTAGCCTGGGCAAATAGCAAGACCCTGTCTCAAAATAAAATTAAAAACAAAAAGAAAAAACAGGGCTGAGGATATAGCTCAGTCATAGACCTTGCCTAATGTGTGAGGGTTCAATCCTCAGTATGACCAAAACCAAAATAATTTCAGATCGACAATTAAATTTTAATTGCCAATGTTTGTAATAATCAGCAAAATTAGTTTAATTTGTTAAATATAAGGTAATACAGAATGATTGACTTAAGGTAGTACTAAAACTAGGAATAAAGTCAGATCCATTTTTTCTTCTTCTTTTTGCAGTACTGGGGATTGAATGCAGGAGGGGGGCTGTACAGTGGAGGTACATCTCTAGCCCCCTCCCCTTTTTTTTTAAATTTTTCAATTAGGATCTCACTAAGGTGTCTGTGTTGGCCTCATACTTGCCATTCCTCCTGCCTCAGCTTCCCAAGTTGCTGGAATTACAGGGATGTGCTGCCACATGCAGCACATTAGAATTTTTAAAATATCCCGTAAGTTCATAAGTAATAGTTTATAGAGTTTTATAATACAGAATATTTAGCACCTTGTGTTGGGTTCTCTTTAAAAGGATGATAAACTTCCTTTTATAGATAACATAGTCCACTGGTAAGTGTATTACATTTTAGATGTGGTATCAATACATTTTCCTGGATTTGCAGAGGGAAATATTGCAATAGAAACCGACCAGACCTAGCCAGGCACCGTGGCCCAAGCCTGTAATCCCAGCACTTAGGGAGGCTGAGACAGGAGAATCGCGAGTTCAAAGCCAGCCTCAGCAATGGTGAGGCACTAAGCAACTCAGTGAGACCCTGTCTCTACATAAAACACAAAATCGAGCTGGGGATCTGGCTCAGTGGTCGAGTGCCCCTGAGTTCAATCTCCAGTACCAAAAAAAATAAAGAAAGAAACAAACTGACCAGACCTTAGGCTAGAATTTATGGCTTTGTCATTTTTATACATAAGGTAATAGCAGAAGCCATAGAACATGGTAGGCTCTTTGAAAAGTATTTCACAGAGAAGAATCCAGGAAATCTTGAAAAATACACAGCCTTTGAAAAAGGAAAGAGGAACCAGTAAAATGAACAGATAAAAATCAGTCCTGGTTATAGAAAAAGAAATAGGATAATATTGTGCCATGAAAGCTCAGTGAAGAGTTTTAGTAGGTGGTTAAGAATATTGAATATTAAAAAGAGGCAAGAGCAAAGGGACAGCGAAAAACAAAGTAGTCTGACCATTTTCAGTAGTTATCATTTGAGTTGTAGTTGGAGGTCAGTCTCAAGGAGTGTAGGGAATTAATGGTAAAAGATGGAGACAGCTATCACAGATCATATTCAAGGAATATGGCAGTAACAACAATGGAGTAGTTATCAGAGGGAGCACAGAATCGTTTAACTTGGAGACAGTATTTTCTAAGATGGGAGAATTTGTATATGTTAAAAGCAAAAAGGGAAGGGGCTGTATAAAGGGGAAATTGAAGTTTCTGGGAAGGAAGTATTGAGAAGTTCTTGAAAGGGGTTGAAGAAAAGACACTCAGACAAAAGATAATCTACTTATTAGAATGGATGCAAATGAAGTTTTAAAGTAAACTTTCTCTACTAAAATAGTTTCCTAAACTGAATATTTAGTAAAGTTTTTTTTTTTCCCCACTCTGATTAGAATTTCCAGGCAGTAATGATTACATAGGACCAGGAATTCTTTCTAGGAATTCTGTTTATAGGAGGGTTGAAGAATGTATCTGTTCTCCAAAAGTAGCTAGTATGTCATTGTTTTACATCAATTTAAATTTTGGACAAGAACACTGTTCAGGTGGCAAAGCTATAGGATCTGAGGATAAGAATATTCTATAAATAAAATTTCCTTCCTGTTTTTATGGGAGGTTTGTTGGGAATTCTGTACAATTGAGGTTTCTAGTGAGGCTCAGGATTCTGCTTTCAGCTTTGTAGGCATTGACATTCTAAAATGTAAATTTCAAGACCTTTGTATATTATAGATACTACTTACAAGAGCCTTGATAAACTACAAGAGCTGTGGGGGATCTTTGTATGGGGTTGAAGATAGTAATCATGGTAATCTATTAACTATGCTTTTCTCTTAACAGTTACTTTGTTCCCACATACTCCCTAGTTCTTCTCTGATGCAGGTGGTTTTTCTGCAGACAGACAAACCCTGTAGTCCGAGAAGCCAAGTGTTTCAAGTACACATTTTAAACATTCAAGGTTAGAAGAAAGCACAAAAGGTTTTTAAAAGATAGGTACAGAAATAGAGGTTATTCTCTTTTGCTTTGTCTTATTTATGATAAATGTATTAATTTCAACTTATTTGCCATTAAAAATCACTTAACAAATGTTTATAGTTTTTTGCCAGGCTCTTTGATAGGAACCATGGCATGAATTCATTATCCTAGAACTCAAATTCTGATCGGATACATAAATATTCAGCTCTTTTTTGCTTCTTGGTCCTTTTACTCTTTACCATTGTTTTGGTATTTGACCCAAAGTTTTAAGATATAACATGCACATTATAAAACATATTCAGGAAGGATCTAAAAAATAAATTCATGTTTCAAATTAAAGAGAAATTAATAATTTTAGGTATTTCATGTAGGATTGGATGAGTGTTCAGTGTTTGTTTTAGTTATGTTTTTGACTTTGGGAAAACTTATTTAAATACAGATTTATGTAGTTGGGCTTCATAAAAGTCTTGTTATATCTAATACAGACAAACATTACTATAATCTCTCTTCCATCAAATATAAATCAAATATTTATTGAAATTTGGTAATAAAAATGTAAGGATATAAGACAGTTTTGCTTGATCAGTTTCCAAGTGCTGGGTTTGCCTGTTCTTAAATGTTCAACAAGTGTTTTTAAATTTTTAGGAGATGAGATAAAGATAATATCTGGTTGTCCATTTAGTTAATAATAATGCTGAGTTACTTAGACTATTTCTTACTAATTTTATGGATTAAAAAGTTAATATTTGCATGTCAGCTTACATCTGATGCCTTTTTTGGCATCATTGGGAGGAGGATGTGGTTCATGTGTACATGTGTTTAGTGCCAGAATAACATTTTCAAAGCTAATTTGCCAACTACACAGGTTATTTTAAATGATAGGAAGAGCCTCTTTTGGGAATTGAAAATTGGTATTTTGGAAAGGTTACTCCATCTTTGAAAACAGGTGTGTAAAAATTTAATAATGTTGATATTGGGTGATTGGAGATGGTATTTTATGTTTCTTGATTCTTAGTTGTAGAGAGGGTATCATAAACTCCATATACTTTTATGATAACAGCCTCAGGGGAATGAGAGATTTATTGATACCCCTTTTACCTGTTAATTTTTTGGTGGTGGTGATTTTAATAACAACAATAAAATGAAAATTATGCTAAGTGAAAGTCCTAAAAACACATCTGATTATGAACTGTGTGGCTTCATATGACTCTATTTCCTTAAATATAAAAAAGGCAAAACTCTTAGGATGGAATCAAATTAGTTGTAAAATAATATATGTGGTAAGGTGTGTTAAGATACATCATGCTGGGCATGGTGGCACAGGCCTGTATTCCCAGCAGTTTGTAAGGCTGAGACAGGAGTATCACAAATTCAAGGACAGCCTCAGCAATCTGACCTTGTCTCATAATGAAAAATAAAAAGGACTAGGGATGTAGCTCAGTGGTAGAGTGGCCCTAAACTCAATACCCAGCAACGTACTCCACCCCCTAAATTATAATTTGAAAACAAATGCAGAAAGTTAAGGTGATCATGGTATATTTTTAATTTTTTCCAAATTTTTTATTGGTGCCTCATAATTGTACATAATGGTGGGATTTGTTGTTTCATATTAGTAAATGCACATAATATAACAATAAAATTTGGTCAGTATCACTCCATGTTTTGCTTTGGTTTGAATTTTTTTGGGGGGATACTGAAAATTGAACTCAGGGGTGCTTTACCACTGAGCTACAGCCTCAGCCCCCCTTCCCCCCCTTTTTTAAAATCAATGTCACTCTGTTGCTTAGAGTTTTGCTAAATTGCTGAAGTTGGCTTTGAACTTTCAATCCTCCTACCTCAGGCTCCCACTGGGATTATAAGTGTGCGCCACCACATCCAACCACTCTCTGTATTTAAAATTTTCATTTAATAGAATTGCATACTCAATCTAAAATTGTCAGAATTTTGGAAGCAATGAGCGATTAGAGGGAAAAAGATAAAATGTTAGTGTATGTTGAATGTTTGAAATTATTCTCATTAAAACACGATGTTGTAGTTTTGTGAAAGCATTGTTAATAGTGTTACCAGAGTCCTAGGCCAGAGAGGGCCTGACTTTTGAGAGTCCCAACAAACCAGGTCTGGCCACTTTGCCCCAGATATCAAACAAATGAAGTATTGGTGAAGTAGGAAAGGAATTTATTCATTATAGCTACATTGGGAAGACCTTGAGGATCCAGTATCTTCAGCTCCATCTTTGGGGTTACTGACAAGAGCTTTGGGCTTAAATAGGAGAAGAATTAGGGCAGAGGGCAAAAGGTATGTATGCATAATGAAGCAGTGTTGGTCAAACTAAAGTCTGGTTGATCATTATCTCAAGACTGGTCATGCTGAGCTTTTGGGGCAGCTGTAAGAATGCTGCTGTTTCTGGCAGGTAATTTCAATTTATCACAAGGTGTTCAATGTTTCTGGAATCCAAATTGACTGCTAGAGAGAATGACTCAGAAAAAAGGACAGAGTCAAAAAGCAAGATAGTGTTAGTTCCTTAAGGTTCAGGGCAATGACTGGAGACTTCTAGATGCTACTCTTGGGGTGTGGTACAGGACATTGTAAACAGTGGCATTTGAAAACCTGTTGATTATGATGTCCCTGCAGACTTTGAAAATACCTCAGTTACTTTTATCTTGGAGAGGATGGCCAACTTTACTTGGTACTTAGTTGCAGAGAGGGTGTCATAAACTCTAGATACTTTTGTGATAGTAACCTTAGGGGAGTAAGAGATCTATTGAGACCTCTTTTATCTGTTAATTTTTTTGGTGGTGGTTGTCTAAATAATAACAACAAAATAAAAAGCATGCTAAGTGGAAAGAACCCTAAAAACACATAAGCTGTTTACAAACTGTGTGACTTCACATGAATCTCATTTTCCAGTTACCATAGAGATTAATGTAGCAAAGAAGACAGGCAAAAATGAAGGCAGAGATACCAAGCTTATCCTGCTTTTATTTACCCGTGATATCTGAAGGCCCGAGTGAAAAAATCAGTTAGGAAAAGCGGCCTTTAAATCCTTGATACAATAGGAATAACTAGGGTATCTCTTGGACTCTGATTCAATAGGCAGTTGTGTGTCTCATTTTAAAATACATTTGAAAGATAAATACCTCATCCTGTTCCCTCTCTTCAAATTTAAACTTGAAGGTTATGAATACTGATGGCACTGGAAGACGAGTACTAGTGGAAGACAAAATTCCTCACATATTTGGGTTTACTTTGTTGGGTGACTATGTTTACTGGACTGACTGGCAGAGGCGAAGCATTGAAAGAGTGCACAAGCGAAGTGCAGAGCGGGAAATCATCATAGACCAGTTGCCTGACCTCATGGGGCTAAAGGCCACAAATGTTCATCGAATCATTGGTAAGTAACTACAAAATCTTTTAGAAATAGAAACTAGAAAAGAGAAAAGATAGTCAGCAGCTTGTGAAGCAGCAGTGTAAATTGTTGATGTTTGAGGCAATATGGAAATCCTCTTTAATTCTTTCATGTTGACTTAACCTTTCTGGCTTTGTGGTTTGAATTAAAGGACTAAATCCACATGCATAAGTACTCATACACCTTCATCAAAAGAATTTAATTCTAGGGGCTGGGATTGTAGCTCAGCGGTAGAGCGCTTGCCTCGCATGCGGGAGGCCCTGGGTTCGATCCTCAGCACCACGTATAAATAAAACATGTCTATTAAAAAAAAAAAAAAAAAGAATTTAATTCTATGGTTTGAATAATGTGCCTTATTTTAAAGCTTACTGTACAAGGGAAAGTATTTTGTTCCAGGCATGATGGTGCATACCTGTAATTTGAACTACTAAGGAGGCTGAGGCAGGAGGATCACAAGTTCTAGGCCAGACTGGGTAATTTAGTAAGACTTTGTTTCAAAACATAAAAAGAGCAAGGGATGAGGCTCAGTGGTAGAGTGCTTAGTGGTCAAGTGGTAGGGTAGTTCAGTACCCAGTAATGGGGGGATAAAAAGCACTCTGCTATTACTTATTCTCTATTAATCCTCAAATTTCTTGTTTTTGAGAAGAGAATTAGAACTCTAGATTGGGAGCAACATAGTCATAAGTATTTGCAAATCAGATATGTACTAATTCAGAAGTGAAGTGTGTTGAGTATGTCAACATGTGTGTCCTGTGCCCTTTCATAAACTAATTTTATCTTTTAGGTTCGAACCCCTGTGCTGAGGAAAATGGGGGATGTAGCCATCTTTGCCTGTATAGACCTCAGGGCCTTCGCTGTGCCTGTCCCATTGGCTTTGAACTCATCAGTGACATGAAGACCTGCATTGTCCCAGAGGCTTTTCTTTTGTTTTCACGGAGAGCAGATATCAGACGAATTTCTTTGGAGACAAACAATAATAATGTTGCCATTCCACTCACTGGGGTCAAAGAAGCTTCTGCTTTGGATTTTGATGTAACAGACAACCGAATTTACTGGACTGATATATCACTCAAGGTTAGCAGAAAGAATTGGAGTATTAAAGCTGGGGACTAACAGGGAGAACTACTTGAATTTCTGAATCTGCGTGCTATTATGGCCCCTCTCTCATTGCTTTATAGAATTCAACAAAAGCCCTTAACTTTTGTAAGGAAGTGAAGGGGACATACTTTGCTAGAGGTTCTGAATCTGCAAGACATAATCTTTCTCCACTTTGTTACATTTAAGGATAATAAATGTCATTTTTTGCAGTTAACCGAGTAAACAGTTGTATGCTTCACATAAAGTGGCTTATAGAGGCTTGACTCTTGACTTATTTTAAATAAAATTTTGAAGCCCAACAGGTAGAAAGTGCCATTTGTGAGTTATAGCATCTCTTCATATTCTTTTTCCTAGAATAAATATTGAGAAGCATACTGGGATAGAAAAAGAAACTTCTTACCAAAATCTGGAATTTAATTTTTCCTTCTTCCAGATTGTTTGTGGCCTCATTCAGATACCTTGTGTGAACTCTTATTGTCTAATTTGCAAAAAATATGGGTTCTTGGAGCCAGACAGAGTAAAGTGTCAAAGCATTATGGTCACATGTTTTTCACTGATTACTAATAAAATTTAAAGACTCATTCCACTGTTTCAGTAGAATAAATTTTTGGTTCTTAAGAGCTTCATGATTTTTCTCTCTGAAGTGGCAGTAAAACTCAGTTGGATTTATTAGAGATTGACATCAGATTTTTCTGTACTTGTAAACTATGTGAGTTTTATTAGGAAATAGTATGTCTCTTGAAATTTCTGCATCTTTCTATCTTCAAGACAATCAGACCAAACCTTTCTGGATAGTGTTTTATACTTAAATCATGTAACTCAGTTGTGAATTTTATCTTTGCAGACCATCAGCAGAGCCTTTATGAATGGCAGTGCACTGGAACATGTGGTAGAGTTCGGTTTAGATTATCCAGAGGGCATGGCAGTGGACTGGCTTGGGAAGAATTTATACTGGGCAGACACGGGAACAAACCGAATTGAAGTGTCAAAGCTGGATGGGCAGCACCGACAAGTTTTGGTGTGGAAAGACTTAGATAGCCCTAGAGCTTTAGCATTGGACCCTGCTGAAGGGTAAATAGCTTTATGTATGCATTTTTTGAAATGACGTCACACATTTCAAGGAACATGACCTTGATTTCTTAAATAATGCTCATAAGTTATCTGACAACTGAATAGCAAGATGGCTTTATTTAAAACCATTAGTTGAGATTTCACTGTTTACTATTAATTATTAACTAAAGTCTATTTCTGTTATTAATATTGGGTGAAGAAAGTGAAATGGATTCATAATCAAATATTACTGATAAGTATTTATAAATTAAACGAATATTTCTTTTAAAGATAGAATCAACCTATATTTTCTTCCACCCACCTCTAGAATAATAACTAGATTACAAACCTGTGGTAGTAAACTCACTGAAACAACTTTGTGTGTGAAGAAATAACTATAGTTGTGCCCCCTTTCCCATGGCTTTGCTTTCTGCAGTTTTGGTTCACTGTGGTTCAAAAATATTAAATGAAAAATTTCAGAAATAAATAATTCATACATTTCAAATAACTTTATTATAATATTTTCCCCATTTTTATTAGTGGTTGTTAATCTCTTACTGGGCCAAATTTATAAATAAAACTTTGTCATATATATGTATAGGAAAAAACTTAAAATACATAGTATTTGGTACTGTCATGGTTTCAGGCATCCACTGGGAGTCTTGGACTGTGTCCCTTATGGATAAAGGGAGACTACCATGTCCATCTAGTCAGAAAGCCATATCAAAAACAACTCTGCACTGACATATTGTGGAATTACAGTGATTTTTGTTCTAAGCATTAGTTGTCAGTCAGATAAATTTAGTAGTTGGAATTAAGGATTCTAATATAGGTTGCTGCTGGCAAGTGTAAAATTTCTTGCACAGTTGTTTTTCTTTTGCTCTTTTGATATTCATATTCCTGTCAACTGACAAGTACAAATGGGAAAAAAAAACCTAGGACTACTTTAATTTTCAGGAAAGCATGTTCATACATTTCTACCAAGTTAGCCATCAGCTAATGGGCTGATGAGTGAATGTCTTTCCTCAGATACTTCTGTAGAGTTGGCAATGTGGAATGTTTGCCTAGTGACAGTATTCAGTGTCTTGAAAACTAGCATCTTCCTAGTTCCTTGAAAAGGGTGAGGTTCTAGTTCTAGGTCTGCCATGAAACCGGCTTGGAAACATGAGACAAATCATTCAGTTTATTTTAGTCCTTTGGTCTCCCCATCTATAAAACACCTAGACTAGCCGGGCGTGGTGGCGCAAGCCTGTAATCCCAGCACTTAGGGAGGCTGAGACAGGAGAATTGCGAGTTCAAAGCCAGCCTCAGCAATGGCGAGGCGCTAAGCAACTCAGTGAGACCCTGTCTCTACATAAAACACAAAATAGGCCTGGGATGTGGCTCAGTGGTTGAGTACCCCTGAGTTCAATCCCCAGTACCAAAAACAACAACAACAACAACAACAAACACCTAGACTGTAGGGTAGTTTTAAGATTAAAGTGAACAATGTAAAGGGAAAAAAAAGCAAAAAAATATTTTAAAATTTCACAAGGATAATGGTAGTAGTATTCATTGCCTTGTTGACACATCAAGGGTGATTCATTGTTCTTTTTCATACAGTATGTTCGCCTAGATGGTATGACCAAATGCATTTTCAGGCTTTTCATTTGACTTGAACCTTTTAAAGGCTTACTGTTTATTTTTACATTTGATATACTTCTGCAGCTTGTTTTTGAGGCAAGCTGATTACATAAGGTAAGTTCAATATTTACAAAATTAAGGTTATTTGTATTCAGAAACACATAAGACATTTTGGTCAAAAATGAACCAGATTCTTAGACTGGAGCTTTAATCCTCCAATTTTTCATGAATATTTGTTTTATAAATGCCATAGTGGCAATAAAGAAACCATTGGTTTGTTTCCAATTCCTGGGTTTGGATGGAATAAATTCTTTGGAAAGGCTAAGAAAAGCTGACTCACTTCCTTTTTGGAGGAGTGAAAAAATAAATTTAGTTAAAAGTGACAAAGTAATTAAAAGAATTTTGTTTTACCCATTTTCTTGATAGACTATGTATTTCTTTAAATTTATTTAGTTACTGTGAATGAATATAACCAGTTTCCCCAGAAAATCAAAAGTGAAATGTTAATTGTCAATTGTTTTGAATTCAGATTTATGTATTGGACTGAATGGGGTGGAAAACCTAAGATTGACAGAGCTGCTATGGATGGAAGTGAACGTACTACATTAGTTCCAAATGTGGGGAGGGCAAATGGCCTAACTATTGATTATGCTAAAAGGAGGCTTTATTGGACCGACCTGGACACCAACTTAATAGAATCTTCAAATATGCTTGGTAAGCTTACTACTTTTTTTTTTTTTTTTTTTTTTTGGTACGAGGATTGAACTCAGGGGTACTCGACCATGAGCCACATCCCCGGCCCTGTTTTGTGTTTTGTGTAGAGAGAGTCTCACTGAGTTGCTTAGTGCCTCGCCCTTGCTGAGGCTGGCTTTGAACTCGTGATTCTCCTGCCTCAGCCTCCCAAAGTGCTGGGATTACAGGCGTGCACCACCGCATCTGTCTAACTTACTACTTTTTATTGGGATAGTATATTCTTTATACAAATATCAGTGACTGCTATTCATTATTGGTTAGATTCTATTAATATAACTTCATATATATGTCTAGCTTTTTTCTCTGTTCTGGAGTTGTATTATTATTAACAACAGTAGCCCAGCTACTAGAATTCATATATATTTCATATGCAAAAATTTCATTATTATTGGGTTTGTAATAACATTTGTAACTCCCTCTATTCCTGAAGTAATTTTTTATACCAGTAAAAATAACAGTAATCATAACAATAATATATATTTCCATATTTTTGTGGAAGGAAGAAGAAACATACTGTAGGGCTCTATGTAGTAAAAAACAATTAAAATAGACCATTCATGGGGCTACAGTTGTAGTTCAGTGGTAGAGCGCTGGCCTTGTACATGTGAGGCACTGAGTTCAATCCTCAACACCACATAAAAATAAAATAAATAAAATAAAGGTATTGTGTTCACCTACAACTAAAAATAATTTTTTAAAAATAGACCATTCATAGATACTTAAACAAACAGATTTATAGTAGTAATATGAGTTTGAGGCATGGGGTAAGACTACAAATAGATTAATTCCAGAGAACCAGTCTGGTTTTAGAGTTTCTTTCAAATGAATTGTTCTATTTTAAAATGTTTATAAATGTAATGTTTTACATGTTAGAGGTTGTTGTTGTTGTTGTTTTTTTGGCCAAGAAGATGCTTGTATTATCACATATTTCATCCTTCTACATCTCCCTTGTATACTACCTTTCCAAAAACAGGACTCAACCGTGAAGTTATAGCAGATGACTTGCCTCATCCTTTTGGCTTAACTCAGTACCAAGATTACATCTATTGGACGGACTGGAGCCGACGCAGCATCGAGCGCGCCAACAAAACCAGTGGCCAAAACCGCACCATCATTCAGGGCCATTTGGATTATGTGATGGACATCCTCGTCTTTCACTCTTCTCGGCAGGCAGGGTGGAATGAGTGTGCTTCCAGCAATGGGCACTGCTCCCACCTCTGCTTAGCTGTGCCAGTTGGAGGTTTTGTTTGTGGATGCCCTGCCCACTACTCCTTAAATGCTGATAATAGAACTTGTAGTGGTAAGCAGCATTTTGAAAGTGCTTTAATTTGTCTTTTTCTAGCGTAAAAAGTTATGGATGTCAAGTTGGTCATCTGTTTAGGCTAGAAGGAGGGGAGGATGCAAATTTTTGTCACTTAATTTGATGATAGCAACTTGATATTGTAGAAAAGTTAAGTCTTTTACCCTTGGGCATTAATATTTAATGTAAAATGTACATAATGTCAGAGAGGCATGCATGTATGTTTGTACATAATTCATATTTATTCATTATTAAGGAAAGGAAGAACAGAACAAATAGTACAACAAACAATCTCAAAACATAACCTCCTGTTCTTTGAAGTGTATAGAACAGGACAAACAAAAAATTTAATTGCATATGAGGCCAGGTAGAAAATAATGCACATGACAAAATTTAACCCAATATAAAGCAGTAGTCAGTAAATGGGAAACTAGAGAGCACATGCTCTCCAAACATAGTGGATGGTGCTGCTTGATTCAGCTGGTGTTCTCATCTAGTCATGAATCTAGTTGTCTGAGTCTTTTCATTTTTAAATATTGGCAAGTAATTCACATTAAACATTATACTATAGGGGATTAAAGTGGACTAAACATTAACATTACACATATGCAGTGCTAACAGCATGGTGTATAGAAGAACATTGTTGGCTAGGGGAAACCTGCTATATCACTTAATTAGATATGAAAGCCCATGTCTTGATAGATTGATGTGAACAAATTGGTATATCTGATAAAGATAATAGAATGAAACAGACATTATTACTTCATGTATATATATGACTGCATGACCAATGTGATTCTACAACATGTATAATCAGAAAAATGAGAAATTATATCCCATCTATGTATGATATTTTAAAGTGCATAAATGCATTCTGTCATGTATAACTAATTAAAACAAATTAAAAAATTTTAAAAAAGAAATAGGTAGAGATCAGAAAGAGTACTAGATTCATGGGAGACATAGGCTAATATGGGAGAAAGTAACAAACTTGTTACAAGATACTAATATAATTAACTACTTTGTTCTGTGCTTGAGGAAATGTATCAGAAATCACACAGGAAAAGATTTAGTCTATTCTGATACAGGATTCAGTTGTGAAAGAGAATGGAGCCATGTGGTTTAATGATTAAGAGATTACACTTTTCAATCTGTCACAATTAGCTTTTTACTTTACGCAAATAACAAATTTTTAAAGTCTTAATTTTTCTCATTTTAAAAATGGGGATAATAATAAATACCTTATAGGGTTGTTGTAAAGATTAAATAAGGTACATACTCTGATTCCTGGGAAGAAGAAAGGGTAGCCTGGAAATCAAGACTAGCATGGTAATGCAGGTAGACTTAGGCTGTGGTAGTGGCAATGGTAAGGAGAGATTTGGTGGTCTTAAGGTATACTTTGGAGCTAGAATGAATAGAATTTAGGGTTCTATGTGGAAAAGAAAGGAGAGTTAGGTGTCACATTTGATGGGCTATGAGAAGATAAGATTAAAGGTATAAATTTTGGAATTGCCGGGTGTATTTAAAATGAATGAGATTATCTAGGAAGAAGGTATAGTATGGGACCCAGCAAACTTTTATTATAAAGGACCAAATTGTAAATATTTTAGACTTTGTGGGTGTGTAGGCTGTCATACCTTACTCAGGTCTGCTCATCTGTCCACTATAACATGAACCCAGCCATGAATGATACATTTTTTAAAGTGGGCACGACTAAATTCCAGTAAAACTTTATTATGAAAAAAAACATGCTAGTTTGCCTGTTTCTGGTGGAGAGGAAAAAAAGGACTTGGTAACCTATGGAACTCGGGTTCAGAAGGGAGAGTTTGTAGAGGACACTGAAAAGTGGCAGCCAGAGAAGTAAGAAAAAAAGCAGGGGAGAGTTGAGGCACCAAAAAGAAAATAGGTTGTTTGTGAAGAACTGTTGTTGACTGCTGCTGAGAAGTTGAATAAATTAATATCTAAAATAGTGTCCATTTGAGTTTTGGATAAGGTTATTATTAGTAACCCTAAAGAGAATGATTTCAGGGAATTAATGGTGAAATGAAGATTTGAGTAGTTTAGAAAATTAATGGAAAAAAAGGAAGAGGCAGAAGTATATATAGACATCTCTTTGAAGAAGTCTGACTTTGAATGGAATGAGAAAATGGGGTAATAATCGATGGAGACAAAAGAAAATGGAAATAGTTTTTGAGGGTATTAATCTCATAGTTGCTTATGCCCAGGCTTGTTGGTTTTTGGGTAAAGGTCATGAGAAATCACTGCTGAGTGTCTCTAATGTCTGTTGACTGCCTTTCTGAGATAAGTAAACAGTGCTTCAAGAGGTTTATTGTGTACTATTTTTGTTGTTGTTTAGTACTGGGTATTGAACCTAGGGGCACTTAACCATTGAGCCACATCCTCTGCCCTTTTTAATATTTTATTTAGAGACAGAGTCTTGTTGAGTTTCTTAGGACCTAGCTAAATTTCAGAGGCTGGCTTTCAACTCATTCCTCCTACCTCAGCCTCCTGAGCTACTGGGATTACAAGTGTTGTACCACCTCACTCAGCTGTGTGCTCTTTTTATAGTGAATATGATTTAATATTTGTGTAGAAATATATTAGATTCTAGGGCACATTATAAGAGAAGTTTAACACCAAGTTCTTGCCCTCAAAAATTTCTCACACTTGTCCTTTGCTTTTTGACCTATTTTAAAAGCTAAACCAGACCACCTTGTTTCTGTACTCAAATCTTACAGTGCTTTCCATTTTACACAGAGTAAAAACCTAGCTCTTATAATGGCTGGTGAGTCCTGCATACCTAATCTATGCCTCTTATTTCATAACCTCTTCACCCCACAATTTTCTTCTTTCTATTCTCTCCCTTGCCGTAATAGCCATACTAGCTTTGTTGCTGGTTTCAAATATGCTACTTACTTCCATCTCAGGACTATTGTACTGCTCATTTCCTCTGCTTGGGATATTCTTCCTGAAAATATTTGCATGGATATCCTTCACCTCTAAGTCTTTGCTTACTTGTGACCTACATAGTGAGTTCTGGTCTACACCATTTGAAATTGCAAATCATCTTTCCACCCTATCTAGCATTGCTAGTGCCTCTTACGGATACTTTTCCCCAAACTATTTATCACCTTTGTGTACATTATATAATTTATATATACCACTATTCATACACTGTGACTTGTCTCTTGCTTACTGCTTATTAGAATATAAACGTCATAAAATAGTGTTTTTTTCCTGTTTTCTAAGTTAATGTATCTTGGATGCCCGGGCTGCTGTTCACAATACGTGGTAGGCATTCCAGATGAATGAAAAGGCAGGGCAGGTTCTACAAAAACACATGTGCTTTTCCTTTCAACTGCTTTATGGCTTTGGAAAAATTATTTAATTTTCTAAACCTTGGTTTGCTCACCTATAAAATGGAAATCTTTGGGGAATTAAGCAACAATATGATGCACTTGTGAAACATATTGGATGCCCTTGATTTTTTTTCCTTCTCCTTTTCTCTTCTCAAATAATTTTATTTTCTTACTTTAAAAATCAAAGCTGCAGGGGCTGGGATTGTAGCTCAGTGGTAGAGCGTTTGCCTCGCATGCGCAAGGTACTGGGTTCGATCCTCAGCACTACATAAAAATAAATAAATAAAGATATTGTGTCCATATACAACTAAAAAAAAATTTAAAAAAAAAAATCAAGGCTGCAGGGCTTTCCTTGTTATCCAGTGTGTGTTTTCTCATTTATTTATTCAATGGATATTTATTTAATACCTAATACATACTGGGCATTATTTTAGCCAATGGAAAATACAACAGTGAATGAAATAGACATAAATTCCTGCTCTCACAGAACTTACCAGTTAGACAAATAATGAGCTAAATAAACTGTATCAATGTTAAAAGGTGACAAATATTATGTAGAAATATTATAAGCAAGAAAGGGTGGTGGTGTCAGGGGTTGATTATTAAATAGGATGATCAGCAGAATCCTTACTGAAAAGTGACATTATGTCAAGAACAAGTAAGGAAGTGAACTGTGGAGATACCTGGGAGAAGACCAATCAAGTGAAAGAGGGGAGAGCAAATGCAGAAGCCCTGGTGAGGAACAAGTCTGACATGATATAAGAACACTTAGGAGGCTCGTTTTGCTAGAGCAGAGTGAATAAAAAGATTAAGTGAAATGAAGTAGGGAGCCAAATTATGCAATCTCCTTTTTAGTACTGAGAGTGGCCTCAATAGCACCTTTGTGCAAATTGGGAAAAGATGTTCCCTCTGGGCAGACTAGATCCTACTGGTGCATGACTTGGCTAGTGAAGTATGTGCTGAATTTCAGTGCCTGCTCAGTGCCCTTGGCGTGCACAAGTGGCAAAGTTATATGTGGTGGGTTTCACTTTGTAGTTTATTCTGTTCTTATCTAAGAGCAGCACTTTCCTTAAAGGTACAGGTAAATATTGGTGCCTTCAACACATCCCATTCTCCTACTTCTGCATATTATTGTCTTTGTTGTGGGAATGCAAGACTCAGACAACCTGCTGGTACAATTTTTAAAGCAGCAGTTCTGCAAGAGATGGAGGATTTGTGTTTAGAGTTTACATAAATTAGAAAGAATGGATTTAGTCTTTTAAAATGGCATATTCTGTGTCATTGCAAGCCCCAACTCATGGTAAAATAAGTCAGAACATTAGTTTACTTTTAGAAATAGTGATAACCATTTGTAATTGTTCATGTCTTTTGAGTAGCCTTTTTGGAAGAAGCATTTACTTGGAGTTACAATTGGCTTTATCTTAACCTGCTTTTCTAGAACAATTGTGCACTCAATTGTGAAATCTTATTGAAGGTTAAAACTTGTCCTGGAAAAAGAGTACTAGTAAAATATGCTAGAAGCCAACTATATATTTGGTAAATTGCTTCCCAGACAGGAAAATTTGGGACCTAAGATTATGGGGTCTTTTTGCTAAGTCTCATTGTCTTAGTACCTAAATAGTGCTTATGCTGTTGGAAACTTAATCAATTTAGAGTCTTTTTCTCTTTTTTTAAATTTAGTAAGAAAATGTTACTGACAAAAAAAAAAAAAATCAATTCTTAAAGTTGTAGGAGGCTTTGTAACTACTTTATGTGAAATGTTCTTAAGGCCTGAACTCTTACTACAATTGCTAATAGTTAAATGCATACATGATGGACTCCATAATGGAAAATTCTAGTAGACCACTGACATCCTTTCTAAAGCTTCCAAACTGAATATGGACTTTTAATTAATGAAGAACTTAAATCAAGCAGAATTTCATTGTTGAGAATATCAAGATTTTTTTTGTGAGTGCAAATGAATTCCTTTGGCGTTTAAGTTAATATACATTTGAGTGAATGTAAAGTAATCCAGAGAACTACAAGTAGTGGAGCTATAAAGAATGGGGCGTCCATTAAAATAGGCCCTTAGTTCTGACTTAGCTCTTTTTGTTGTTGTTGTTGTTTGTTTGAAGTCAATTTTTATTTAAGGAATTTCCCAAGGTGATTGTTTTGTTGTACATCCCTTTTTAGGAGAACTGATGCTTAGTCGTCCCATCAGCCCACAATTCTCTGGTGGTTGTGGGGGGGCTTCTATTTCCATTTGAATTATGGACATACTGATGATGATTTCACACAGTTCTCCATCTAGGATATTTGGGATCTAATTTCTTCCAGTAATTGACTTTAGGATCACTTTGGGGATAGAGGAATCTGCCTAGTTCTCAGTTGCTGACAACTTCTCTAAGCATCAGTGAATTCAAATCATATTTATTCCTATTACCACCCTCAGGAATAGTACAGATGTGGGATATGGCAATACAACAGTTAAACAAATATAGTCCAAACACAGTAAGAAACATTTTCAACTCCATGTATCATTTTCTGAAGATAGAAGCTTTTAAGAAAGAAGCCAGGGCTGGGGTGGTGGTTCAGTGGTAGAGCATTTGCCTAGCATGCATGAGGCACTGGGTTTGATTCTCAGCACCGCATATAAATAAATGAATAAAATAAAGGTATTGTGTTCATCCACAACTAAAAAATATTTTTAAAAAAGAAGCCATCTTCTTGTATCACAGTATGAAAATTGTAATACTGAGTCAATGTAGCTGAGATTTCTCTCATGACCTGTGCTTTTTGTCAACTTGTTATTCTTAAAACCAACCTTTTTAGTTATCAGTGTCCCATCACTATAAGCTATCTTAGGTATGATATTTCTGCTTGTTTATCAAAACTCATACTGAACAATGAGTTCTGGTTTGCAAAAGAGGTTGTTTTTTTTTTTTCTTTTTTGGTACTTGTCTATAAGTCTTTGCCTATAAGTTAAACAAAAACACAACACAGGTGCTGTCTGGCTTGGCTCTTTATGTTTGTATTTCTGAGGAGGACAAAATTCTACTGGATTTAGGTGATGACTAGGCACCAACATAATAGAGTATAATTATGAAATTTATATATATACACACAGTGGTCCTCTTATCTGGTTTTACTTTGTTATTTCAAGTATCTTACCCACCATTTGGAAATATTGAATGGCACATTCTAGAATTTATAAATTTTAAATTGCATGTAGTTCTGAGAAGCATGATGAAATCACTCTTCATTCTGCCTAGAATGTGAATCCCTTTGTCCAACATGTCCATGCTGTATATGCTACCTGCCTGTTAGTCACTCAGTAGCCATCTCTGTAATCAGATTGTCACAGTACTGCAATGCTTATGTTCAGGTAATACTTATCTTATTCAAGTAACACTTAATAATGACCCCAGACATGAAAATAGTGATGGTGGCAATTTTACTATAGTATATTATTATAATTATTCTAAAAACATTCTGTTCTTATTGTTAATCTCTTATGTGCCAAAATTATGCATTGGTAAGTATCTATAGGATTCAGTAGTGTCTGTGGTTTGAGGTATCCACTGGGAGTCTAGGAACCCATTTCCCACTGATAAGGGAGGACAACTGTATTTTAGAGAGGATTTAAAAAATGCTACCAGATTTTGTAGTTGTTATCACTGCCGTTCTTTTCTAGATGTTTTCCTATGATAAAAGTGATTACATAATAATCAGAAACCTAGTCATTAGGAAAGGGAAATGTTTTGCAGTGCATTTTCCCATTTCTTGAATTTAGGGCATCAACTTAGCATCAAAGGAGAATTTTATTTTAGTGAAAATATAAACAGATTTTTTTTGAGGATTAAAAATAAAGAATGTAAAGCATCTATTATTAACTTTGGGGTAATTTTTATCTGCCTTGTATCCCTTCAACCATCATATACATGACAAAGCAAAATAAAGTCTGTATCTGTATTTCATGAGGGCCTAATTCCAGTTAAACTAAGTTTATTACTACTAATAATAATGATTGATAATAATAAACAGTATTTATTTGTACTTTTATACCATGGCTTCCAATTGTTAAAGTATTTTAAGTTATAAAATTCTGATAGCAACTTAATGAGAAGGGTAAGGTGGCTATTATCTTCTTTTTGCGGGGGAGGGGGTTTACGGGGGATTGAACTCAGGAGCACTCGACCACTGAGCCACATCCCCAGCCTTGTTTTGTGTTTTATGTAGAGTCACGGTCTCACTGAGTTGCTTTGTGCCTTACCGTTGCTGAAGCTGGCTTTGCACTCACAATTCTCCTGTCTCAGCCTCCCAAAGTGCTGGGATTACAGGCATGCTTCACCGCACCCCGCTGGCTATTAGGGATTACAGGTGTACGCCACTGCACACAGCTGGCTATTATCTTTATTTTACAGTTGGATAAAATTTGATCCAGGGAGGGTCAGTGACTTCATAATCAAATGACCAGATAATGAACAGTCTGAATTTAAAAGTAATTTTGAAGATTCTTCTTTGATCTATGGAAGCCCTGGTGTTACACCACACACAAGAATAGGTTAAGGAGGAATAGGGTTATTCGCCTGATAGACTAGAATTAAGTATGCCTTTATTGAATACTTCATCAAAATTACATTTCCTATGGTACCTGTGAAAAAAGAAAAGTAGGGTAGGTGATTATGTCACTGGGTAACTGGTTTGGTAAAAAGTGCTGATCATTGTTACTATGAAGAGAGTTTTGGAGTGCGTGTCCTTAGTCCTGCTGTATCTGTTTGTATTGTATGTAGGAAATAATATACAACAGGCTGATCAAATCTTTGGGTAATAGCAAGACTCAGAATAACTATTCTGGATTTGGTCTTTTCTTTCCTTAAGCCCCTACCACTTTCCTGCTCTTCAGTCAAAAGAGTGCTATCAATCGCATGGTGATTGATGAACAACAGAGTCCTGACATCATCCTTCCCATCCACAGCCTTCGAAATGTCCGGGCCATTGATTATGACCCCCTGGACAAGCAGCTCTATTGGATCGACTCACGACAAAACATGATCCGAAAAGCTCAAGAAGATGGCAGCCAGGTAAATCAGGGCTAATTAATTTTTCTTTTCTCTTTCCTCCCCTCCCCTCCCCTCCCGTCTCTCCCCCTCCCCCTTTCTTATCTCTTCTCTGTTCCTTTCTTTTTTCCCTCCTTCCCTTTCATCTATCCATCGTCTTTCTGCCTTTTTTTCTTATACTGGAGATTGAACTCAAGGCCTCACATGCACTAGGCAAGAGCTACATCTCCAGCCCTTTTTATTTTGAAACAGGGTCTTACTAAGTTGGTGAGGCTGGCCTTGAACTTGTGAGCCTCCTGCCTGAGCCTCCCAAGAAGCTGGAATTACAGGAGTGTGCCACCATGCTTAGCCAGGGCTCAGTTCAAAATCCATTTCTTCTGACTGATAGTTGAACTAACCAGTTATACTGTTTCACTTGGTTCTACTTAAATTGTGTGTGGCAGAGAGAGAGACAGAAATTCTGAACCTAGTAGCTTTCTTTTACTCCTCTGAGTGAACAATTACTTGACAATGGTATTGGGATGGAAATTATATTAGGATAACTTAAGCTTATGTATCAGTAATGACTGTCACTGCTATCTACATTCATTTATGTAGTCTTTTTCCTTATGATTACATTTGTGTGGGATGTTAGAAATTTTGAACTCAAATAGGCCTTAGTTCTGATCCAAGCTCTATCCTTCCCTAGGATATTTACAAACCTTTTTAACTGAAAAAAATGCAGTTACGTAGTGCTTACCTACTTACGGGAGGGATTTGATAAATAAGAGTTACATTACTGATTACCTATTATTTCAAAGGTGCAGAGGACAGGATATATAGCACAATCTTGTAAAATTTAAAACATCTAGGATGTGCTGTTGATCCAGTATTTTTTGGTAAGTATTATTTAGTGACAAGGATATGGGAAGGAGAATATTGTCAGTATTATTTATGCCTACACACTAGTCATTTTTATATACCACTATATAACTTGCTTCCTTTCTGCATCTAAGCAGTGTTAGACTGGGATTACAAAAAATATAACTATTTATTGTCTTCCTTATAGCAGTGATGTTAAATTGAATTTTGAATGTACTAAAATTTAGGGGGATTAAATTACTAATTTTTGCTGCATCTTTTCAAACTGTTAAGAGCAAGGAGGGCTATGGAAATATCATGTAGGGGTGGGGTCATAGTTGTCTCTTCTAAATACACTTTATACTGGGTAGGTCAGAACTAATGACTGATAACTAGTAGATAGAAGTTATGGTTGTTATATAGCGAAAGATATGACGAATAAATTAAATAACTTTATTAAGGTATGTTACCTCCAGGTCCTAGTAAATGCAGTATAATATATTCAGATGGAAAAAATCTTCTCATGATTGACTTTGTAAAAAAACCAAACATTTATTTTATTTATTTGGAGGGTGAATTTCGGGATTAGAGAAAGAGATGATTAATAGAGTTGGTTTGTAGCCCTTATCAGTGTTATCATTTCTAGAGCAGATTCTCTAATTCTAAACTGTTGGCATTTGGGACCAGGTAAGTCTTTGCCACTACCCAGTATATGCCAATAACATCCCCATAGTCCTGACAACTAAAAATGTCTCCAAACATTGCCAAATGTCTGTGGGGGAGAAATTATCCCTGGTTGAGAACTATTGCTCTATAGGTATTTCTAGGGTGTGGTGCTAGACATTAGTCTATAGTTTGCAGGCGGCTGCTGCTACTTTCTCTCTTCTGTTTCTAATCAAAGCATAATTGGGTTCTTGGAGTAACTAATCCGTCCGCAGCTCTCTCTTCTGCCCAGGCCATAACAATCTCATGGAATATTTGAGATGCATGTTAACAAAGAAGCACATTATCTATAAAAAATGTATCAGTAAAAAAAGTTCCCAGAGACTTGAGAGGTACTTCTCAGGTGTGTGACCACATAGGCAGAACCATTGTGAGTAGACACCTCAGGGCTGTTTGTTAGAGAGTCTTTAACTTTCTCTGTGTCTTTTTCTTTCCTTAGGGCTTTACTGTCGTTGTGAGCTCAGTTCCAAATCAGAACCTAGAAATACAACCCTATGACCTCAGCATTGATATTTATAGCCGGTACATCTATTGGACTTGTGAGGCTACCAATGTCATTAATGTGACAAGATTAGATGGAAGATCAATTGGAGTGGTGCTGAAAGGCGAGCAAGACAGACCTCGAGCCATTGTGGTAAACCCAGAAAAAGGGTATGTTACTAAAGTGGCATTCAGATATCTTTGCATCTGAGACCCTTCTTGGTCTTCCTTTTCAGCTCTTTATTTATCTTTAAGTATTCTGTGCTCCTGTGAATAGCTCATTATTCTCCATCCACTTGCCCATACATTTTCTTACAGCTTTTCTGTTTTCTTTGGTTTTACTGCCTAAAACTTCCTTTCTTGATTTAGTTCTAAATTTGAATACCTTCAGGACCATTTCAGCTGCTGTTACCTCCATGAAATTTTTCTTGGTCTTCCCACCCTCAACCAGATGTGATTTTTCTCTCTCCTAGATACCCAGTGCTCTGTATCTATTCCTCTCTATTTATATTTAGTCATTTTCAGTTTCTTTTATACTTACCTATTTTTTAGTTGTATATTTATTATAAGACCTTAGACTCCTTTATGACAAGAATTAATGTTTTTTAATGTAATATAGAACTTTGCATTTAATAAATGTTCAGTACTTAGTTGTGTCTGAATGAAAGAAGGAATTCAGCAGGGCAGGTAGTTTATTTCAAAAGAATTACAGGAAAGGGATGAAACTTATAAGTTAATATAAGAAATGATTCATATCTAACTTGTTTTTACTTATTAATAGAAAAGAAACTTAAAATTTTTATATCTAGTTCTCTATGGCCACTGATTTCTAATTTATTGTATTATTCTGAAAACATTGGCATGCCTGTGTCTAACACTCTTATATTATTCTATGAGTTAATTCCCTATGAATTTCTGTGTGCTCTTCATTATTTCTATGAAAGTAATAGGAATATGCCGTGGTCTTTTTTTTATATTAAATTTTTAGGGGGGGAGGGAGATGGGGAAAGGTGAATCAGTGAATACTAAGTTGTAATTAGATTGGAATAAGAATTTTTGACACTGTTGGATAGTAGGGTAACTATACATAGCAGTTGTGTACTGTATATTTCAAAAAGCTAGAAAAAAGGATTTTGAATGATAAATGCTTGAAATAGTTATGCATGTATACATGTGTTGAAACATCATGTTACTCCATTAATATGTACAGTTTTTATAAGTTTAAAAGTAAAATTAGGGGCAGAGGTTGTGGTTCAGTAGTAGAGCACTTGCCTAGCACGTGTGAGGCACTGGATTCAATCCTCAGCACCACATAAAAATGAATAAATAAAATAAAGGTATTGTGTTCATCTACAACTAAAAAATAATATTTTTTAAAAAGTAAATTAAAACAGATGTAAAGACATTTAAAAGTAAGATTTAAAAATATTATTTGGGCTGGGGATATAGCTCAGTTGGTAGAGTGCTTGCCTTGCATGCACAAGACCCTGGGTTCAGTCCCCAGCACCATAAAAATAAATATTATTTTACCTTCATTTATCTTTTTTTTAATATAGTGATGGGAATCAAACCCAAGGGCATTATGCACACTAGGCAAGCACTCTACCACTGAGCTACATTCCCAGCCCCATCTCTGTTTGTTTTAATTATTAAGAGTATTCATATTTGGGCTGGGGTTATGGCACAATGGTAGTGCGCTCGCCTAGCATGTGTGAGGCCCTGGGTTCTATCCTCAGCACCACATACAAAACAATAAAATAAAGACATTGTGTCCATCAACAACTAAAAAAAATTTTAAAAAAAAGAATATTCATATTTTTCATGGTTTCTTACTTTGATAACTTCTTATTTTCTTCTAATTACTATTTAGGTATATGTACTTCACCAATCTTCAGGAAAGATCTCCTAAAATTGAACGGGCTGCTTTGGATGGAACAGAACGGGAGGTCCTCTTTTTCAGTGGCTTAAGTAAACCAATTGCCTTAGCTCTTGATAGCAGGTTGGGCAAGCTCTTTTGGGCTGATTCAGATCTCCGACGAATTGAAAGCAGTGATCTCTCAGGTACCCAAGAAGTGTATTTTCCTATTTTGATTTGAGTTTTTAAGATGATTTGTTAATAGCATTTGTATTTTTCTTGCATTGCATTTCTGTATAGATTTATTTACGGCTTTATTTTCTATAGTATATATCAAGTTGGTTGGGTGAGAGCTTTTTCTTTAACCATCATATACTCTCTCTGTTATCTAATTATTTGCCAGTTTTCTTCGTAAGGTAGTAGTATTATTCTTCTCTTTCTTTCTTTTTTTAAGTGCTCACATGGTTTTGTTGTTGTCAGTGGACCTTTATTTTATTTATATGAGGTACTGAGAATCGAACCCAGTGCCTCACACATGCCAGGCAAACACTCTACTACTGAACCACAGTTGCAGCCCTAATAGTATATTTCTAATGTATCTTTTCTCTTAGGTTTTCTCTAGTTTATGTTCTCATCAGGTGATTGATTGGTGGTCTCCCTGATGGTTTTTCCTTATAAAAGTATATATATATATATAAACTTTCATGAATGTAATTTTATATATACAAACATAATCATCTGAAACATGTTTTTGTTTTGTTTTGTTTTGGATGGTACTGGGGATTGAATCCAGGGCCTTGCACATGGTAGCAAGTGCTCTACCACTGAGCTACATCTCCAGCCCTTTTCATTTTATTTTGAGACAGGGTCTCATTTAGTTACTCAGGCTGGCCTTGAACTTGGTTTTCTCCTGCCTCTGCCTCCTGAGTAGCAGAAATTACAGGTATGCACCATTGCTCCCAGCCTGAAGTGTGATTACTAATGTCACTACTTTACTACTCTAAAAGTCTCATAACCTACAAGAGAAAGGTCTATATGTACACTTAATTTGGTATAAATTGATATTTGCTTTTCACAAACTTACCTTGACCTTTACATTCTTCATATTTTAACCAAATCATTCTTTGTTAAGGTATACTTTAATTTCTCATTTCTCTGTAGTCCTCTGTGATCATCTTTACTTCATCTACCCTAATTTCTTATATCTTAACATTCTGTGCAGCCTTACTAGTGATTGGGGAAATTAAATGAAAATAATACACTGTGTCTATCAGAGTGACAAAAATATGTTAAAAAGTTGATTATATTAAAAAAAAAAAAGTTGATTATAGTGAACATTGGCCAGAATGCTAGAAAATAACATATTCTCATATGGTTTGGTGAAAATGGGAATAGGTAGAACCTTATGGAGGGTAATTTGCCAGTAATTGTCAACATTTTAAAATAGACATTCCCTTTAATCTGGCATTTTCCCTTTTAAATGAGAAATATAAACCCAAGGGTTCGGGGATATTCATGAATACTATTTGTAATTGTTTTTCATGGAGGAGCATTCTACTATATTAGTGTGTAGAATATAGTAGTATATAGTATTAGTGTATAGAATATAAATAGTATTAGTGTATAGAATATAGTGTATTGAAAGTGTAAGGTTAGATCTGTGTGCACTGATGAAAAAGGATGATTTTTAAATCAAATTGCATAAGTGTTTATTAAGATCCAATTTTGTTTAAAATTTAAAACTATATAGTATATACGCATGTACCCCCTTTGACACACACACACACACACACACACACTCTATAAGTATATATACTATTAAGAAATAAGGGCCTGTCTGTATGTTCACTTTGAAATATGTAAACAAATATACCTTAAGAAAGGTCTGGAATGTTAGCATACTAAAAGGTTAAGAATATTATAGGGGCTGGGGCTGGGGCTCAGTGGTGGAGCACTTGCCGGGCATGTGTGAGGCACTGTGCTTGAGCCTCAGCACCACATATAAATGAATAAAAAATAAAGGTCCATCAACAACTAAAAAATATTTTTTTAAAAAAGAATATTATGAAATTTTACATTCTGAATATATTTGTAATTAAAAAAAAAACAATAAAAAAACAGTTCTGGCCAGGTGTGTTGGCACATGGCACATACCTGTAATCCTAGCAGCTTGGGAGGCAGAGGCAGGAGGATTGCAAGTTCAAAGCCAGCCTCAGTAACTTAGCGAGGCCCTCAGCAAATTAGCGAGACTCTGTCTCAAAATAAAAAATTTTAAAAAGAAAAGGACTTGGGGAAGTGGCTTAGTGTTTAAGTGCCACCGGTTTCAATCCCTGATATCAAAAAACAAAAATAAAAACAAAACAACTCTGTCTTTTCTTCAAGTTCCAGAGTTCCCGTTTGCTTTCTCTGATTCTGAATAGAATACACCAGTTACACAGGTGTATTCACATGTCCGGCATGGTATATCCTTTCCCTGATCTGATTTCCTCTGTCTCTTATATCACCTCTGTTTTGTATGATTGTTTATATCCATGTTTCAGCTTTTTTATTAGTATTGGAGATAGGTTCCCACCCCCTTGCCTTTTGTCTCTTTCTCTTCTTTTATGATGTTTGCTTTTTGTTATTAAAGTAACACATGTTCATTAAAGAAAGTTTGGAAAATAACATTGGATAATCAAAAGATTATCTGACACACAGTTATTGTTAACTTCAGTGAGTTAACTTCCATTTTTAAAAATTTTTTTCCCACATATTTTATTGGTACATTTAGAGTTAGTTGTACACAGTGATGGGATTTGCACATAATATAACAGTGTAATTTAACTAATGTCACATCCTACCCTGTAACTACCCACTCTTTCCCTGCTTTCTACCCCTTCTGTTCTCCTTTTCTACCCCAGAGGTAACTTTTGATGTTTTTCTTTGCCATGCATGTTTTGAAGTGTATGTGTTTATTTTACCTTACATATACACACACACACATATTTATTTATTTTTTCACTTTGTAATGTAATAGTCCTATCATATATTCCTTTGTAGTTTGCTTTTTTAAGGAAAATTATGGTTTTGAGATGATCCATGTTGATCCATACCTCTGTTGTTTATTTTCAATGCTAAAAAGTATTTTATTGTATGACTTATTCTATTATTTGTCTATTTTGCTATCTAAACTGTCTAAAATTCTGATTTTTTTTTTTTTTTTTTTTTTTGCCATGAAATACAGTGCTGCAGGGGCTGGGGATGTAGCTCATGGGTAAGGTGCTTGCCTAGCATGGACAAGGCTGAGTTCAATCCCCAATACCAAAGAAAAGAAAAAACAATACAGTGCTATAGTAAATGTCCCTGTGCTCACATTTAAACATTTCTCCAAGGCCTAATATTATTAGTGGAATTTCTAAAATATAATATGGACATATTTGTGTATGTATGTGTATGTCTATTAACAGGAAAAGATTACTCTCCAGTGTGATCATATGAATTTGAAGTTTGTATTAGTGATATATGAGAGTCGACACTCCAGAATCTGGTTGTTATCAGACTTACAGATTTTTTTTTTTAAATTTTTAAAAATATTTTTAGCTGTCAATGGATATTTATTTATTTATATGTGGTGCTGAGATTCAAACCCAGTGCTTCTCACATGCTAGGCAAGCGTGCTACCACTGAGCCACAACCCCAGCCCAGACTTACAGATTTTTAACAATTCAGTAAGTTTAAAAGATATATCACATTAATAAAAGTTTTCATTACTCTGTTTCTAGTGAGATTTTTTTAAAATCTCATGTTTTTATTGGTAATTCACATTTCTTTTATGAATTGCTGTTCACAGCCTCTGCTCATTTTAATTTTCCCTTTTTTTCTATTTTTTGAGACAGTGTCTCACTGAGTTTCCCTGGCTGGTCATGAACTTGCAATCCTCCTACCTCAGCCTCCAGAATTGCTGGTATTACAGCAGTGTGCGAGTGTGCCAGTGTGCCACTGTGCCCAACTGCCATTTTTCTCTTTTGGATTTCTAGAAATTCTTTATGTATTCAGATTATTAGTTCATTATTTAGTTACATATATATTGGGAGAATTAGCATGTTTAAGAAATTTAATCTTTTTATCCATGACCATGAGAATCCTTTCTTTATTTTGGTCTTATTTAATAGTTTTTAGTACATCTTCATATTTTTTTCTATAATGATCTTGTACTTTATTTGCAGACATATAGGAGTCTTCTTTTACTTACAAGGTTTTTTTTTTTTTAATCTATGTGGCAAATTGGTTTTTCAACACCATTGACTAAGTAATCTATCTTTTCTGTTCCGATACACAACTTTCATTATATATAAGATTTTTATGCATACACTAGTCTTATCTTTTGAGTTCTATTGCATGAATGTATTCTTTTACATAGATCTACAATCTTCCCACCTTCTCCTTAGGGAGTATGTTCCATGGTCCCCAGTGGATGCCTGAAACTGGATAGTACCAAACCCCATATATACTATTTTATTTCCTATATGCCCTGCAGCATAGCCACATAGTAACAGAGTTAATTTCTTTCCACGTTTTATGCCCTGGTACCTCCTTTACATCATGTACTTTGGGGCCACTATCAAGCAAAAGTGATGTTTCTTGAACATGAACACTATGATACTGTGATCATTTTATATAACAGAGATGACTACTAATGGTAGGTAGCTTATATTGATGATACTGAACTTTCTTGGCTATAAACATTTTTTTCTCCTATTATACAGCTCTTTTCTTCTACTTTCTTGGAGTAGAAGAAAATTTTTTTAAATTTGTCATCCAACTTACTTTTTTTTTTGGTACTAGGGATTGAACTCAGGAGTACTTGACCACTGAGCCACATCCCCAGCCCTATTTTGTATTTCATTTAGAGATAGGGTCTCACTGAGTTGCTTAGTGCCTTGCTTTTGCTGAGCTGTCTTTGAACTCGGATCCTCCTGTCTCAGCCTCCCAAACTGCTGAAATTACAGGCATGCACCACCACGCCCGGCCCAACTTATTGAAAAAAAATTTTTAAATATTCCAATAGTGTGTTTTTAATTTGCAAAGGCTATTTTGTTTGTTTGTTTTGTTTTTTCTCTGAGTGCTCCGCCCTCAAAATGTCATGTTCTGTAGGGTTATAATGGCTAATTTATTTATTTTCTTCTGCTTTTAATTGTGGCTTTTTCTTTTATTTCAATTTTTAAATTAGCTTCCAATTTTTTATATATGTATATTTTAGTTGTCAATGGACCTTTATTTATTTTTATGTGGTGTTGAGGATCAAACTCAGTGCCTCACATATGTTAAACAAGCTCTCTGCCAGTGAGCTACAACCCAGCCAGTTTCAATTTTAATACAGAAGTTTTTTTTAAATATTTGGTGATCCTTAGTCGTCTGTTTATATTTAATATTAGGCACTGAAAATGCTGACTTAGGCTTGCAGCTATTTTGATTACAATGGCTTTCTTCTAGAGACCTGGAGTTCTAATGGGACTCATAGGTAAAACTGTCTGAAGTTCTTTTCTCTTGTATATTTCAGGGTTTTTTTTTTGTTTGATTGTGTTTGTTCTTTAGTTAATAGTTTTTCCTGTAGAAAAATCTTCTCGTCTGTTGTATTAGGGTAGAAGTGGGCTGCCTAGGCTAGGTGCAGTGTTGCAGCAGCTTAGGAGGCTGAGGTAGAAGGATCACAAGTTCAAAGCCAGCATCAGCAACTTAGTGAGGCCCTATGCAACTCAGTGAGACCCTGTCTCTAAATAAAATATAAAAAGGGGACTGGAGATGTCATTTGGTGTTAAGTGCCCTTGGGTTCAATCCCTGGTACTAAAAAAAAACGTGGGCTACCTAGTGTTCTTGAAAGATGTTGAGGATGGTATTATCATTAGAAAGTAGATTTTTAATTAATTTCCTTGTGATAATCCATTTATGGCACTAACTTTTTGTCTTTCCTAGTGTATTAAAGTCTGGTCATTTCAGTCTTCTGCCAGACTAAGAGAGGAATTCCAGGTGCTATTTAACTTGAAAGTATTTTCAGTTAATAATCTTCTTCTAGCCTCAGCTGTATGAATCCTTCCTTTGGTGCATTCTAAAATACTTGATAGTTCCAGATCCTCGGGATGTGTTTATGTGTTAATTTTTTTTGTCCATCACCACCAGTTTAGTATTAGGAGACAGCATAAGTAACTTTGTTCTTAATGTGCCATGGATATGAATTTGCCTTAGGTAATACGTTCCTGTCTAGTTGCCCTACTTTTTTCCATTTATTAAAACTTAGCATTATGCTTGCCTCTCCTGGAACTTTTCCTTGTTATTCTTAAAATATAAGCTAATATATTTCTTTATTTTTTTATTTTAAATTTATTTATTTATTTTAAAACAAAAGAATGCATTTCAAACCATAGAATATCTTTCTTTAACTGAACTCATTAATTAGAAATCATGAAAACTTCCCATAAATATTCAAAGGACTATTATGAAGAAAGGGAAAGGATTATATTTTTTCCTTTTTTTTCTTTTTCTTTCTTCCTTTTTTTTTTTTTTTTTTTTTTTTTTGAGTGAGGGAGAAGCTATGAATAAAGGAATAGGATGTGTGGACTCAGATGTCAGCCTCCTCTGTGAAAGAACTTTCACACTGTCAAACAATAAAACAAGTTGCCTTTTCAGAGTCTAAATAGCTCTGTGTTTTGGATGTTATAGGAATAATTCTTGTCTTGGGGTGAGGCTTGACCCAGTGAGTCAGTATTCTTTCTGTGTTTTGAGAAGCCAGGTGGGATGAGGATAGAGTTGTTCTTCATAAATGTTCTCCCCAAGTAGTGGGTGTCAGCTGCAAAACTGGACTCACCACCACTGCTTCATTTAAAGAAGTGCCATTTGTATCTGTTTTATATTGGAGTTTTCATAAAATTACATTTGAAAATGGACTCTACTAAAATAAAAAATGAAATAAGCTGCTCTAAATTCTTTTCTACATTTCTATAAACTAGACTATTTATTGTCTATAGGGCATTCTCTCTCCTTTTCCTCCCTTTATTGTGGTACTTGGTAGTGAACCTGGAGTGCTCTACCTCTGAGCTGTATCCCAGCCCTTTTTATTTTTTTATTTGAGACAGGGTCTCACTAAGTTGCCCTGGCTGGCATTAAACTTATGATCCTTCTGCCTCAGCCTCCTGAGTAGCTGGGATTACAGGTGTGCATCCCTGTACCCAGCTTACTATTTATTCTTGATAACGTATTAATGATTTATTACCTGTTTTCTGATGTGTGTATATATTTTCAGCATGATTTTTAAACTTTGTGGTAAAGAGCTCATGCTTTCCTTTCCCATACTTTTGGAGTCGAACTGGTATTCATTAAATAATTTTTGAAAAGTGTGATTTGACCAAATTAATCATTGCTGGTGAATGTTCTCCTTTTCTAAGGTGCCAACAGGATAGTGTTAGAAGACTCCAATATATTGCAGCCTGTGGGACTAACCGTGTTTGAAAACTGGCTCTACTGGATTGATAAACAGCAGCAAATGATTGAAAAAATTGACATGACAGGTCGAGAGGGCAGAACCAAAGTTCAGGCTCGAATCGCCCAGCTTAGTGACATTCATGCAGTAAAGGAGCTGAACCTTCAGGAATACAGTAAGTGCTGATGGACTGATGCTAATTGGAGGACTTGTTTGTGTTGTAGGAAACTAAGATATACTTTTATGTCTTCTTGGCCTCTCTTATTTTTAAGATTTTTTAAACTTAAACTTTTTTTAACTTTTAGTTTTGCTGTTTAAAAATAATTCTTCATCTTTTTAAAGCTTTATGTCAAACTCATCTGGAATCTTTTCCAAATTAATCATTTCCTTGTAAAGCAGGAATGGGAGAAAGTCATGTTCTTGCTTATTTAAAAAATTTTGTGCTGGGGGTGTAGCTCAGTGGTACACTTGCCTAGTATGCATGAAGTCCTAGGTTCCATCCTCAGCAACACACACAAACATATACTCACACACAAAGACTGTAAGTATTAACTTTGCTTATCATGCCTTTTCTTTATCTCCCTCAGTCACTTTGAAACACTGGTGGTATTAAACTTTTATTTCTCTTTTTCTTTCCTTGCCTTTATAGTTTCAACAAAGGCAACAGTTAGATTTTATATAATGATTGATATGCTTATTGTGAATTAATCATATTATTAAGCAAAAGCAAAATAAACTACAGTGTGTAAACATAGAGAAAACTTCCAGTAAGTTGTTTACTTTTTTCCTCTTAGATAATTCTTTTAATTCCCAACTTAGAAAAATAGTGATGATTTTTAAATTTTATTGAAAACTTTGGAAAATGACTAAGAATCTTGGCTTAATTTTTTTTAATACACGTACATAACCAAAAGTGCCCTCATAGAAGTCACTATTATAGGTCTTACATTATGGTAATGCTAATGTAGAGTGGAATACTAGAGAAAACCCTTATAACTCCTTAACTTCTCAGCTCACTGCTTTCCAGTGGAATTGAAGCATCAAAAGAGAATGAGGGGATGAGAATGCTATTCCTTGTTCATTTCAAGAGTGCATTATGGGGCTGGGATTGTAGCTCAGTGGTAGAGCGCTTGCCTGGCGTGCGTGAGGCCCTGGGTTCGATCTTCAGCACCACATACAAAGCAATAAAATAAAGACATTGTGTCTATCTACAACTAAAAAATACTTTTTAAAAAAGCGCATTATGCCACCATTTGTGAATTTAGATGTAAAATTAAAGGTGTTTTAGAATTATAAAGTTGGAATTTTTGTCATTTTATGTTATAACTTGGACTGGGCATTTAGTAGAAATAGGATAATAATGACAATACCTGCATCATTCAGTTGATAAATGAATATTTATTTTTGCAGAAAATCTAAATGGATTTTTTTTAGAATTTCAGCGAAGAGTGTCTTCTTTATATAGCTTAACATATTTTGGTTTTATCTTTAGGAAAACATGTTTCAAAATTTCTAATAAAATAAGAGAATGAGATTTTTGTTAATCAAAATGTCATGGAATTAAAGGTTGAAAGACATTGCTGTATAGGTTGTATTTTCTAATAAGTGATGTCTCTTGAACAATCTCTTTCATAGATGGCTGATTTTTTCAATCTCATCAACACAAACTGAAACACAACACATGTTTTTATAGATAAAGAGTTGGATAGGAAATTATGGTACATTAGATGCTGTTGGGTTTTTTTTGTTTTTGTTTGTGTGTAATGACAAAGGTCAAGTTGCTTGTAACACAAGCTAAATAGAAAATTCAGAGCAATGATTTTTTAAAATAAAATTTGTGAACCAGATTTTAAAATGTTTTGCCTATGTTTTGTTTCTGTAACTTTGCCCAAATATGAGGAAATGAGACATTTGTAATACTGCAAATTATCCTTTGCTATTGACCAAGCGATAATTTTGTCTGTCTCTGAATGGTTCAGTTCCGTGCGATCTTAAGTTTTCTTCTAAAAACTTTAATTCTCAGTGAGTTCCTCATTAAAAATATACCTTTTAAGTGAAATCATTTTATCTTTTGAAAAGGTGAAGTTTCTAGGGTAAAATCTTTAGAAAAAAGTTCTTACATTTTAAATAGAATAATATCTAGGTCTCGGTGGTCTCCCTAGCAATGTTTCTAGTTCTAGTAATCAGTTTTTCTTATATACAAAATTAACATAAGCCTGTAATATTATGTTGTAAAATATTTTTAAACTTATATATATATAAAATAACAATGATTAGGTATAAATATATTCTTACAGGTTGTGTGGGGATGGAGTGAGGAATTATATATTGTGTGGAAGTGAACTTCAAGCTTACTTTTTTTTTTGGTACTGGAGATTGAACTCAGGGGCACTCACCACTGAGCCACATCTCCAGCCCTATTTTGTGTTTTATGTGGAGACAGGATCTCACTGAGTTGCTTAGCGCTTCACCTTTGCTGAAGCTGGCTTTGAACTCCCGATTTTCCTGTCTCAGCCTCCCTAAGTGCTGGGATTACAGGCTTGCACCACCACGCCCAGCTTAGTTCAAACTTATTTTACATTTGGGTTTTGTGTAGTTCATAAATAATTGATTTTTATAATTGTCCCTTTTTCTAGGACAGCACCCTTGTGCCCAGGATAATGGTGGCTGTTCCCATATTTGTCTTGTAAAAGGAGATGGTACTACAAGGTGCTCTTGCCCCATGCACTTGGTTCTGCTTCAAGATGAGCTATCTTGTGGAGGTAAATACAGCATAATTTTCTTGTGGAAGCCTAAGTGCCACTATATTTCATATCTTGGTTTTAACCTTCTATGATTAGGCAGTGAAGTTACCCTTTCTCCTGATTTAATTGGTTATTTGTATTCCATTCATCTGCACTATATTAGATTTTTTGAGTCATTTTTTCCCTCTCCTCATCCCCTCATCCTCCAATCCCTCCATCTCCCCATTCCCTGAAAATCACCATTTTAATCTTTGTTTCTATGAGTTTGACTTTTACACTCCACATATAAGTAAAATTATGTGATATTTGTTTTCTGTGCCTTGCTTATTTCATTTAACATGATCTCCAGGTTTATTTCTTGTTGCAAATGATAGCATTTCCTTCTTTTCTAATGCTGGGAAGTATTTCTTTGCATATATATTTGCCACATTTTCAGCCTGTGAACGAGTGTATTTCCTAATAATAGCAGCTTCCCTACCTCCCCAGAGGGTAGCAAGATGAATTAATATCACCTCTTATAATCTATATCCACTGAATTCTGGATTCTCATTGTGTATCATTGTTGGGATACACGTGGTGAAAAGAATGTTCTTTTGTTCTATCCATCAATAGTTTGCTGTTGTTTTTCTTACTTACTTAGCTAATAATAATAATAAAATAATTAGGGCTGGGATTGTAGCTCAGCGGTAGAGTGCTTGCCTTGCATGCATGAGGCCCTGGGTTCGATCCTCAGCACCACATACAAAGCAATAAAAAAATAAAGACATTGTGTCCATCTACAACTAAAAAAAATATTAAAAATAAATAAATAAATAAATAAAATAATTATAATCATAATTTTTTAAAACTGTCAAGAGTATAGTGATTATATTATGAAATTTGTTTATTCACTTACAAGGAATAACAGATTGGTACATTTCTTCAGTAGATCATAATATGGCAATATCAAACCATAGTAACATTCTCACCCTTAATTCAGAAATCTTCCTCTTAAGAATAATTCTGAGGGGCTGGGATTATGGCGCAGTGGTAGCGTGCTCGCCTAGCACGCATAAGGCACTGGGTTCGATCCTCAGCACCACATAAAAATAAAATAAAGATATTCTGTCACCTACAACTAAAAAATAAACATTTAAAAAAAAAAAGAATTCTGAGTTAATTCAACTGAAGGAAAAAGACTGTGACATGCTGTTATTTATAGTGATAGAAATTTTAAACAATCTAATTTCTGTTGTTTGGGGAATTATTAAATAAAATAACTGAGTTCATACAGCTGCTAAAGTTGTAATTGTGAAGCTGATGCAAAATGTATTTGGCTCAAGTGGAAAAAAGATTTATTCAAATGTTGTATATCCGCAGTAAAGCATTTGCCTAGCATGTGTGAAGCCCTGCATTCTATCCCTAGTACCTCAAAAGAAAGAAAAAAATAAGTGTTTTCTTCTATGATAACAATTACATAAAATACAAATATCGTAAGCCAAAATTTAAAGCTAACATACACTCAAAATTATAAAAATTGTTGACAAACTAGGACAAGTAAATTTTCTTTTTCTTTTTCTTTTTTTTTTTAACTCTTTAGCAAAGGCTTTTTAATATGAGTCAAAGTGTGAATGATTTTTAACTTAATATATACAAGCTTATTATAAAAAGTCTGTCCCAATCTGTTCAGATTTATCAGTTTAGATAATATTAAAGTTTCTCCAGCTGGGCATGGTGGCGCATGCCTATAAGTAATCCCAGCAGCTTTGGAGGCTGAGGCAGGAGGATCATGATTTCAGAGCCAGCCTCAACAACTTAGTGAGGCCTTAAGCAACTCAGTGAGACCCTGTCTTCCAATAAAATACAAAAAGGGCTGGGGATGTGACTTAGTGGTTGAGTGCCCCTGGGTTCAATCACTGGTACCAAAAACAAAACAAAACAAAAACAAAATCTGTATGTTGTGATTCTACATCACATACAATCAGAGAAATGAAAAGTTGTGCTCCATCTGTGTGCGGTGAATCAAAATGCATTCTACTATCATGTATACCTAAGTAGAATAAATAAATAAAATTATAAAAAACAAAAAAATCTGATTATTTTAATGACTATGTGGTATATTTTAATTATTTTAATCCACCTAAAT
>PVHX01002100.1:0-28039 GCA_004024805.1 Geosciurus inauris | reverse complement strand
CGCCTCCCTGTTGCTGAGGCTGGCTTTGAACTCGCGATTCTCCTATCTCAGCCTCTGAAAGTGCTGGGATTACAGATGTGCACCACTGCACCCAGCTCTCAACCCTTTAATCTACCTAAATTTTCTTACAAAATAACACAAAACAGTCATAAAAACAGCTTGTTTTTTAAGATCTTACAGTGTATACATTCCAATAGCTTATATCTTAGTAGGTAAGAGTAAACATTATTGCTAGTGTTATTATTCTTATAGTTTTGTTTCAAATTATTGTTTTTAAGATTTAATAGCCTACCAATCTTGTAGCCTTATTAAAAAAATAAGGCCAGAAGGCCTGAATGATTACTGTTTCCTTCCGCACAGTTGTTTACATATCAGCCTTTTATCGATGTATTTTAAATTGTAGCATGGAATAAAGCTCAGGTTTTCTTGTTTATAGGTGTACATATTAAAATCACTTTTTCCTGTCTTTTGGTTTATACATGGACCCTTAGAATTTTACTTAGCATTGTCAATGAGAGAAATGTATAATTTCTGGGAATCTGGAGTCAGATTATTTATCAAGGCCTATATATTATTTGAAAGGCCAATATGATTAATACATTAGTGCTGTATAGACCATGGGCACGTTAATTTTTTCCAAATAATTTATTCATTAAATTCTGAGCACAAATACATCATTCTCATCTAGGCATATGTGATTATTGTAGGGTTTTTTGTTTGTTTTGTACTTGGAATTGAACCCAGGGCGCTTAACTGTTCAGCCACACACCCAGTCCTTATTTATTTATTTTGTTTTTTAAATTTTGAGACAGGGTCTCACTAAATTGCTTAGGGCCTTGTTAAGTTGCCAAGGCTGGCCACGAACTTGTGATCCTCCTGTTTCAGCCTTGAGCTGCTGGGATTATAGGTGTGTGCCACCATGCCCAGCTTGTAGAGTTTTTAATCATTAAATTAATCCTGATCATAATGCAAGGCAACATTTATACATACACTCAGTCTCTGTACAGGGGTTCTACTAATGACTAATGTTTTTTTAAAATATTTTTTTAGTTGCCAATGGATCTTTATTTTTTTTATTTATATGTGGTGCTGAGAATCGAACCCAGTGCCTCACACATGCAAGGCAAGTGCTCTACCACTGAGCCACAACCCCAGGCCCAATGACTAATGTTAAGAAGTACCTCCATTCCTCTGGTTTTGCTTGCTTGTGAAGATCGGCAGTGACCCTGTTGTCCAGATCTCTTTCTTTATTCCTTCTTTATTCCTCTCCATATAGAAAGTAGTGAAGTATTTGTTATTGGTTGACAAAGATCTTAGCCATCGATCCATGTTTTTGAATTAGCAAAGCTATCTATTCACAAGCCCTGAGGATTAATTTTGTTATTTCCTTTCCACCCATTCAAGGCAGTTATCCTAGGTTAGTATATATGTTTAGCAGACAGTTTCACTTGGGTGAGTTTACCAAGTTCTGTGGCCTAGCAACCAAAGCTATATTCTCCAATTAGTTTTATCAGTATTGAAGTCAATACTATCTTCCCGTCAGACTATCTTCCAGGTCTTCTTTTTCATTTCATTCTAAATTCAGGACAAAGGGTTAAAACGGAGTGATTTATTGGTTTCTCCACATTCAGCAACAATACTTCCTGCCATCTCTTGTTCTCTTGATGAGATTTCTAAGAATCTGCCATCCTGTAGCCATGTATGTAGGAGAACCCACTTCACTACCTTACTCTGAGTAGCTGGCACTGGTTTTCCAAATGGTTGTTCTGGGCTTTGTGTGAAGGATCTACACATATGCTAATATCTGATTCTTAGACTGTCCATCTTTATAAATGAACATGTCAAGATGGTTCACCTAATTTATCATGTTCAGAACAAAACAAATAGATCAGATGTTACACGCTAATAGGCAGCTGTTAACTCCTGGTGTTTATTTTCTGTGGATGGCATTGTGGAAGACAATCAAATAGATATTGAATATACTGTGTGACACTTTTTCACAGACACATGCTGAACTACTTAAATATTGCACTGCTTAATAAAATTGACAATGGGAGAGAGTTATTTTTTTCTCAGCTGAAACAACAGCTATGATGATTATAAAGCTACATAGGGGAACTTATGGGGACTCACTAATTTTTTTCTGAGTGGTGGTTACATTGGTATTGATCACTTAGTGACATTTTACCAAGGTGTACAACTTATTATTTGTTCAGTCTTCAATATGTGTGCCACATTTTTACAGTAGCTTTTTACAGCTACTGTAAAAAGTCATACAGGAGGGCTGGGATTGTGGCTCAGTGGTAGAGCGCTTGCCTTGCACATGCGAGGCACTGGGTTTGATCTTCAGCACCACATAAAAATAAATAAAAATATTGTGTCCATCTACAACTAAAAAAATTTTTTTTAAAAAGTCATACAGGGGGGCTGGGATTATGGCGCAGTGGTAGCGTGCTCGCCTAGCGCGCATAAGGCACTGGGTTCGATCCTCAGCACCACATAAAAAAATAAAATAAAGATATTCTGTCACCTACAACTAAAAAATAAATACTTTAAAAAAAAAAAAAAGTCATACAGGAACCAAAGTGAGCAATGAGATCTCAAATATTACGTGAAATTTAAATTTGAAATCCAATTATCCCTTTAAGTATCTTGACTTATAAAAAGAATGGAGCTGCTATTTTTACTGGATATATTTATATTCTCCACTAGCATGTAATAACATAGAAGTACTGTATTCTTACAGCATTTACATTTGACAAAACATTAAAAAAAAAAATCACAAAGAGCCAGGCACAGTGGTGCATGCCTGTAATCCCAGTGGCTCTGAAGGCTAAGGCAGGAGGACCACAAGTTCAAAGCCAGCCTTAGTAATTTAGCAAGACCTGTCTCTAAATAAAAAATAAAAACGGCTAGGGATGTTGCTCAGTGGTTAAGTGCCCCTGGGTTCAATCCTAGTACCAAAATTAAAATAATCACAAATGATGACAAATGACTTGATGTCTCCTGAAAATGTTTGTCAAAAATGTTAATCTATATGGAGACAAAAGGACTGTACCTGTGACAATACCTATGCTAAAATATTTACATATTTCATTATGAAAAAAATAAAAATTGACCATAATCTACCTTTGATAGAATTTGCCATGAACTAATCAGGGGTTTATTAGCCACAAAAAAATGCAACTCTGAAAAAAACTGAAGGAAACGTTTGAAGAAAGAAATAGGTCATAGTAAAAAGATTCTTCAGAAAGATTTCAAGTACCTGATCTTGGAAATATGGCTGAGAAAGATTAAAATTGCCAACACACGTCAAATAATTATTCATTTAGTATAATTTTTTTAATAATCAGTCAATGTAAAAAGTTTTTTTTGTTTTAGTGTACATAGATATGTTTCCTTTATTTTTACAAAGCATTTTATTCTTTTACATTTGGAATAGAAATGTCATAGGTACATGATTAAATGAAAATCAATTTGTAAATAATCACAAAATGTAATACTAAGTGTGATGGTTATTTTTATGTGTCAACATGGTCAGGCCATGGTGCCAAGATAGTGGTCAGACATTCTGAATATTTCTGTGAGGGCATTTTTGGATGAGATAAACATTTAAATCACTGGATTTTAACCCACTCCACCATGTGGGTTAGCCACACTTAAATCAGTTGAAGGCCTGAATAGATTAAAAGGCTGACCCCTACCCAAGGAAAAAGAAATTCTCCTGCCAGTCTGCATTCAGAGTTCATCTGCAGCAACAGCTCATTTGAAACCAGCACACTTACTTTGTTCACTGGACTCAATTGGAGCTCTTTTCTGAGTTTTCAGCCTGTTAATTTCCCCCACCAGATTCTGGACTCACTAAACCTCCATAATCCTGTGGCAATTCCTTAAAGTAATCTATTTATTCATCTATATATATCAACATCCTATTAGTTGTCTTTTTTTTGTTTTTGTTTTTTGTTTTGGTTATAATGGCAGTAGAAAGTATTTTGACATATCATACATATATGGAGTATAACTTCCCATTTTTTGTGGTCGTACATGATGTAGAGTATTCATACATGAACATAGGAAAGTGATGTCTGATTCATTTATTGTCTTTCCTATTCCCATCCCCCCCTTCCCTTCATTACATTTTGTCTAATCCAGTGAACTTCAACCCCCCACCCCAGCTTATTGTGAGTCAGCAACTGCATATCAGAGAGAATGTTTAGCCCTTGGTTTTTGGGGATTGACTTGTTTCTGATAGACTCCAGTACCATCCATTTACTGGCAAATGCAAATTTCATTCTTCTTTATGGCTAAGCAATATTCCATTGTGTATATGTACCACATTTTCTTTATCCATTCGTTAGTTGAAGGGTACCTAGGTTGGGTCCTGTTGGTTTTCTTTTTTCTGGGGAACCCTGACTGATTACTAAGAATTAGGAGTTTATTATAATTTCCTAAGAAACACAAGAGTATTCTGTGGAGCTTCAGGCTATTATTCTGTCAGTCTTGCATTCTGTAGCAGCATGCCCAAGAGAAATAAGTACGTCAAGGGAGCTTCCCAGGTCCCAGGTCCTCAGGGCTGTGTTCTGGAGGCTTGGCTGTCTTTTACTTCCAGGCTTCATTGGTTTCAGAGGTTCAGCCCATGGTTGGCAGAGTCCACTGCTGTGAGCCTTAGGTGAGGCAGAACATCATGGGTGAAGGGCATGGTGGAGGAAAGCTACTCAGCATATGGTGGTTGGGAAGCAGGGAGCTCAGATTTTTAAAATGTAAGTAATGCATGCATTGATTAGCAGCCACAGGTAGACTTTTTTAAGCTATAGAAATTTGAAGAACTTCAAGATAGAGTGTCATCAAGTCAAAATATAATCAAGCTGGGCATGGTGGCACATGCCTGTAATCCCAGTGGCTTGAGAGGCTGAAACAGCAGGATTACAAGTCTGAGGCCAACCTGAGCAATTTACGAAGATCCTAAGTAACTGAGTGAGACCGTCTCAAAATAAAAACCATTAAAAGGGCTGGGGTTGTAGCTCAGAAGTAAAGTGCCCTGGGTTCAATCCCCAGTGTAAAGAGGAAAAAAAAAAGAGTAATCAGAGGACCCCTCATGTATGGTAAAAGTTAAGCTCTCCTATGGGGGGGGGCGCGGGGGTTGCAACAAATATTGCACAATATTGCAAAATGAATAATGTGAATCTATTTAATGCCACTAAACTGTATATTTTGAAATAGTTAAGTTGGTAAATTTTATGTCCCATGTTTTACTACAACAACCACCACAAAATCATGTCTTTCTATATCTGGGTGCCTGTTAATTTAAAAGCCAAATCCTAGAAAAAATTTCTTTGTTAATAACATAGATAAAACTGAATCAAGGATCTCATCTTCCAGTTAGAAAAGGGCTTTAGTTTTCTTCTTTTTTTGGTAAATTTTTTTTTAGTTTTAGATGGACACAACATCTTTATTTATTTTTATGTGGTGCTGAAGATTGAACCCAGTGACTCACACATGCGAGGCAAGCACTCTGCCACTGAGCTACAATCCTAGCCCCAAGGGCTTTTGTTTTCATTGTTCGTTTAGTGATTATTTTTAATGTGTATATTAAATTGGATAATTAATAAGTTTTTGAAAATTATACAACTATGATACCGATACCCAAATCAAAATATAGAATTTTTCCATTGAGAAAAGTACTCCTAGGCTAGTGCTATATCTCATAGCCGAGCACCTGCCTAGCATGGGCAAGGCCCTTGGTTCAGTCCCCAGTGCTGCAAAAATAAATTAATTAATACCTTCATGTCCCTTGCTGGTAACTTCTTGTCTTTCAAAAGTAACCACTGTTGTGATTTTTAGCTCCATTGACTAGTTTTGCCTTTTCTTGGGCTTTGTATCAGTGGAATCATTACATGTAACTTTTTTGTGTCTAGGTTTTTTGCATAATGTATTTTAAGAGTACATAAAATTTTTTTTTTTTTTTTTTACACAATGTCTTTATTTTATTGCTTTGTATGTGGTGCTGAGGATCGAACCCAGGGCCTCACGCATGCGAGGCAAGCGCTCTACCGCTGAGCTACATTCCAGCCCCAAGAGTACATAAAATTTGAGTATAGTAGAGTGTATTGGTAGTTTATTTTTCTATTGTTGTATAGTAGTTCATTATATAACACCATAATTTATTACTCTCTTGGGAGGCATTTAAATTTTCAATTTTTGGTTATTTAGGCTAAAACTGCAATGAAAATTTCTAACTATTTTTGTAATTTAGAATTGATTTTACAGTGGAGAGAAATATAAAATCTAAATTTCTCTACTTCACTCTTTTTTTAAAATATTTTTTTTAGTTGGTGGATCTTTTATTTTATTTATTTATTATTTATACATGGTGCTGAGGATTGAACCCAGTGCCTCACACATGCTAGGCAAGTGCTCTACCACTGAGCTACAGCCCCAGTCCCTCTACTTCACTCTTAAAACATTATTTCATCTGAACCTTTTTATTTTTTATTTATTTTTTAGTTGTAGGTGGACAGAATATCTTTATTTTATTTTTATGTAGTGCTGAGGATCAAACCCAGGGCCTCCCGTATGCTAGACAAGCACGCTACCACTGCGCCATAACCGCAGCCCCTCATCTGAACCTGTCTTAACCTCTCTATCTCATTTTGTATTTCTTCCCAACTTATTCACTGTTCACTATTTTTGTTTGACTGTTTTGAGATTGATGATCACTGTGGAATGTTCTGTTTTGATTTGCTTCTGTGGCTTTTCTTCTGATATTTCAATGATGTATTTTTCTTCTATGCCTATCCTAAATGTTACTCATTTTTCAAGGTGCATCTTGTCTCCTAATAAACTCCAAAAGCTTTGGCAGTTGTTGTCTCCTCTTTTTTGGAATTACAGCTTTTGTTGCCACAGTTTTCATGACACAGTCTTCAGAGTAATGCTATCAGTTTTATGTTTATTAGTCCCGCTCTAAAACCAAATTCAAAGCTATTTAAGAACATGGATCATATTTTATGTATTTTTAATTTGCCATATAATCTACCATAGTTGCTGAATACATAATAGGCTCTTTGAAAAGAATCCTTCAAATTCTCCAGGTAAAATGTTCACTTATAATCTGTAATATTCTGTTTTAAAGGTAAAGGGTTTTCTGATCCACGGTCATATAATAAAGTTGTGTGTTCCCTAGAGAACTTAACAGATAAGTTTTAAAGAAATCATGGTATAGTAGTAAAGGCAATGTGCTAGAAATCAGGACATAGCCCTTCTAATCTTTTTTTTTTTAATCATCCATTATTTTATAAGAAGCACTGTGACCTTGGGCATTTAGCCCCTCTGAGCCTTAGTTTCCTTGTTTATAAAAACAAGGAAATTGAGCTTTAATTTCAGTGTTCAAACTATTTGTTCTCAGTATATATATATATATTTTTTGGCACCAGGGATTGAACTCAGGGGTACTCGACCACTGAGTCACATCCCCAGCCCTATTTTGTGTTTTATGTAGAGACAGGGTCTCACTGAGTTGCTTAGTGCCTCGCCATTGCTGAGGCTGGCTTTGAACTCATGATTCTCCTGTCTCAGCCTCCCAAAGTGCTGGGATTACAAGCGTGAGCCACCGCGCCCGGCTGTTCTCAGTATATTTTTACATGTTAAAAAAGTGAGGACTCGAGAGAGCTTGTTTTCATATGTTGTGTTTATATTTACTGTACCAGAATTTAAAACCAAGAACTCTAAAATCCATTAAAATAATAGTAAACCTCTAAATGCTTTCATAAATCAAATATAAAAAATTATTTTTAAGGCAAAATAATTTCAGTGAGACATTTTATGTTTTTGTAAGTCTTTTGGACTAGATTCTGATGTCTACTGTGCATTCATTCTATTGTGATATATAGTTTTGGTCTCAATATATGATACATAGTCTCACAACAGATACATAGTTGGAAGAATGGACTACAACAATAGCCTTTTCAGATAATTATGGATATTCATCTAGGATTCTGTGCCAAATCCTGACAGGTGATAGCTCCTTTAGGTTTAGTTGCAGTGCAGAATTTGAAACTATTATCAATTAACTTTTAATGATCTGTTATATTAAAATGAACTGATCTGACTGGGTATGGTAGCACACACCTGTAGTCCAAGCTACACAGCCGACTAAGACAGGAGGACTTCTTGAGCCCAGGAGTTTGGGGCCAGCCTAAGCAACATAGCAAGATCCTGACTCTTTAAACAAACAAAAAAAAGCACAGATCTATTTTGTACTCTGAATGGACGTATGGATATTTTTACCCAGGCATGGTTTTATAATCTTATACCTTGATCATTTGGAAATACTAGAATTTCATTCAAAAATTCCCAGGTCTGGGCTGGGGCTGTAGCTCAGTGGTAAAGTGCTTGCCTAGCATGCGTTAGGCACTGGGTTCGATCCTCAGCACCACATATAAACAATAAATGAATAAAATAAAGATCCATCAACAACTAAAAAAATATTTAAAAAAAAAATTCCCAGGTCTTCAGATTTTGACCCATTTTACCATATGATATCAAAAAATAACATTTGTTAGTTGGGTATGGTGGCACATGCCTGTAATCCCATTGGGAAGCTGAGGCAAGAGGATCAAAAGTTCAAAGCCAACCGTGGCAATTTAGCAAGACCCTATCTCAACATAGATGGATAGACAAAAGATGGATGGATGGACAAATGGATTGATTTAAAAAAAAAAATGGCTGGGGATGGAGCTTGGTTGTAGAGAACTCCTGTGTTCAGTCCCCAGTAAGACACACACACACACACACACACACACCACATCACATTTGTTAATATTACCACCAGTCTCATCAGAAAAAAATATTTAAGTACTGGGAATCTGTCAAGATAACAGTGTTGGATAAACACAAGTTTTTCAAAGCCTAATTTCTAATTGAAAGCTTTAATGTAATTTGCCACAAATATTATCCATTGTTTTTGCTGAAGAAACAGGCTCACTTGATTCATTTTTTAAAAAATTCTTGCCTAGAGCCGGGCACGGTGGCTCAAGCCTGTAATCCTAGCACTTAGGGAGGCTGAGACAGGAGAATCACGAGTTCAAAGCCAACCTCAGCAACGGGGAGGCACTAAGCAACTCAGTGAGACCCTGTCTCTACATAAAACACAAAATAGGTCTGGAGATGTGGCTCAGTGGTCAAGTGCCCCTGAGTTCAATCCCCAGCACCAAAAAAAAAAAATTCTTGCCTAATAACCAAGTGTAATTAGCTATAGTTTATCAGGTATTCTTTCAAGTAAAAGTTGATTTGTGCTTTTACCATAAGAATGTGATACTAATTAGAATAAGTTATACTTCATGTATGTATGTCAAATACATTCTACTGTCATGTATATCTATAAAGAATAAATTAGAGTACACTCACACAAAAAGATGATTTTAATAAAATTAACATTTTTATTGATTCTTCACAAACTTTTTCCCCCTGAAGTACTGGGTATTGAGCCCAGAAATGTTCTATCTCTGAGCAACATTTATTTTGAGTCAGGGTCTCAGATTTACCCAGATTGACCTTGAATTTAGCAATCTTCCTGTCTCAACCTCCCAAGGAACTGGGAATACAGAGGTGCGCAACAATGCCTAGCTCATTGCAAACATTATTAAGTGAAAACTGGCCTTTTTGTTTGCTTAAACTGTGGGTTTGTGGCTATATATTGTACAGTGACTGCTAGGATAGCTTGGTGTAATTGCCTTGAGTCTGCTGAGGTATCAACAGTTTCACCCACCATTCCTTTTGTGGTATTTGCAAATGTAGTGAAAAAAGCAAATGACAGAATTATTACTGAAATAGTTCTGGCCTAGCATATCTACTGAAGAGGTGTCAGGGATCCTGAGGAGACTATAGACCACCTTTTGAGAACCTCAGGGCTAGAAAAGTTATTTGTTCTAGGCTAACTTTAAAATGTTTGGAGGGCTAGGAATATAGGTCAGTGGTAGAGTGCTTGCCTATAATGCATAAGGCCCTGGGTTCAAATCTAAGCACCACAAAAATTAGTTAAAAAAATTTTTAAAAAGTTGGAGGTTGGTGATTATAGTGATTTTCCTAGGTTATGTTTGAAATCATAAAGTGCTTTGTATATGTTAAATATTAAATGAACTTCACTTGAGTGTAAATGTTTGACCATTACTGTGCTTTTGTCATTCCTTCCTCTTTTTTCATTTGAAGAGCCCCCAACATGTTCTCCTCAGCAGTTTACTTGTTTCACTGGGGAAATTGACTGTATTCCTGTGGCTTGGCGGTGTGATGGGTTTACTGAATGTGAAGACCACAGTGATGAACTCAACTGTCCTGTATGCTCAGAGTCCCAGTTCCAATGTGCCAGTGGGCAGTGTATTGATGGTGCCCTCCGATGCAATGGAGATGCAAATTGCCAGGATAAATCAGATGAGAAGAGCTGTGAAGGTAATCAGACTTCTCAGAAAATTCTTTTTCCATCAAGTTGTTTAAAATTCAGTGTATTGGTTTGGTTCAGTGGTAGATTTAGGGGTGTTTCAAGTACATTTGAATATATCATAAACACAGTTCCATGTTCTAGATTACTTCAATTCATTTCACGTGCATAAGGTTTTACTGATTAATAAAGAGGTTTGTTTAGCTCATAGTTCTGGAGGTTCAAGGGCAGGGTGCTGGCATCAGTTGGGTGAAGGACTTTCGGTAGTTGGCAGCACAATAGAGGAATTCCTTTAGAATTAAATAGAAGAAAAGATTACATCCCAAGACAAGAAGCCAGAGCAAGGAAAGGGGCCAGATTTGTTCTCATAACAAATGGAGAACTGACTTAGAGTTCATGCCAGCTACCTTAATCCATTCTGAGGACAGGGCCCCAATGACATCCTAGTAGGCTCCTCAAGGTTCCACCACCTCAACACCATGCCACACTGAGGACCATGATGCTAACATGTACATAATAAACCTTTTGGGGACACTCAAACCATATGGGGGACATATCCAAACCATAAGCTCTGAAAACTGAGAAGTGAGACCAAAAGATTAGGCTCTTACTATTTAAAAATAGTCTCTGTGAACCCTAATTTTGTAGATTTAACTTACTATAATCTAAAATTTTTTTCTTTCTCCTGTTTCTCTCACTAAACTTACATAGTACAAATAAGTTCTCTAGAATTCTTTAGGGTAAACAAGAAAAATTTATTGCAGTGAAAGGAATTTAAAGAACAAAGTAAGAAACTTCCTGTTCGGTTCCAGTTTCTGCCATTCTTTTCTTTGTACCAATGGGAATCCCAGAAAATAATATTTAGAGTGTATGTAAAAGTTTAGTGCATTTTTCATTTGTACTTAGAAAGCACCTTTTAACTCTTGCTAGAATTTGGCTTTACGTAGTGGTAAAAATAAGAAAACTATTTGCATTTTTTCCAGTGCTTTGTTTAATTGATCAGTTCCGCTGTGCCAATGGTCAGTGCATTGGAAAGCATAAGAAATGTGATCATAATGTGGATTGCAGTGACAAATCTGATGAACTGGATTGTTGTAAGTAGGACTAAAACTTTATATATAATTTACTCTCAAGGGGTAACTTGAAAAACTTTAAAATACTTTTTCACTTTCTTTATGTGCTTATTATCAAGATTTTCTTTTTAAGTACTAATACTAAGCTCGTTATTTGTGCCAGGGATTTCTTTGTTTATTTTTAATAATTTCTAAAAGACAGCAGTTTTTTGGTCTGAGGTTGTAGCTCAGTGGTAGAGCACTTGCCTAGCACATGTGAGATACTGGGTTTGATCCTCAGCACCACATAATAATAAATAAATTAAATGAAGGTATTGTTTCCATCTGCAACTAAAAAAATTTTTAAAGCAATTTTCTTATGCACAAAAATATTCACAGAAATATTTTGTAAAGCACCAGGAATGAATAAACATGGTTGTGCCACAACTAAAAAGTCACAAACATCTCAAATAATTTAGATAGGGTGAAATCAGTTAGTGGTCTCAACTTAATTTCTGAACATTATTCCCTGCTTAACTGTTGACCATTGTTTTCTCAAAGTGTTTCCACTGGTTTTTCAATGGCTAGAAGAATTTGAGTTTCTTAAAATGCAGCCTAAGGATACTTAAACATATATCCGGAGACTGAGAGACCCTTCGCTGAACAGCCTGTAGTTTCTTCAAGGTTTATTACTGTTAACCAATGCCATAACCTGTGTCTATCCCAAATAAATAAAAGTTCAAATGGAGTATTTAATAAGACTTTTAGAATCTACTCATTGATTCAACAAGCATTTGCTGCCTTGTGCTGAGGATACATTGTACCTGCAGCAAGGTTCCCAGAGTTGTGTGTATTGCCTAGGCAATATTCCATTCACAATGGAGAGTCATTGAAAATTCTAAGAAAAGGATCTACATGACTACATAATTAATAAATACATAAAGGCTATATTAGAGGTAATATCGCAGGTGTATTGGAGGTGGTAAGGTTATAAGCAGGGAAGTCATTTAGGCTGGTTGTTTTCAAACTGCTTTGGATCACATCAAGAGGAATATAAAGAAGTTATTACTTGCATAAACAAATGTGTCACACAACAGTATTAACCCATATGATGTCAACTGCATCCCGATGTTTTCTTTCTTTTTTTTAAAATGCTGGTTGCAACCCACTAAATTGTTTTTATCATCTGCTAATGACTTATAGTCTGTAATTTAAAAATGCTTAGGAGGCTATTGTAGTTTAGACAAAAGATGAAGATCTAAATCAAAAGCAGGAGCAGTGGTGGTAAAAGAAGGAACAGATTTCAGAGTTATTTTAGAAATAGAATAAAAAGGATTTGATAACCACTTAGATACAGCTGACAAGTTTAAGATGATCCACGAATACCTTATTGAGTGGAGTCATTAACTAAGATAAAGGGCAGTGACTAAAAACTGAAGTACTGAACCATATCCCAGTTGTAGGTGTGATGTTTGGTTGATGAAATGTTTTTTGTTTGTTTTTTATTTTAATTGAGGCTTTAGGCAGGCATGCACTTCACAGCTTGCCACAGGCTCCATCACTCTTCATTGTCCTGTATTAGACTACTTCTTTCATTTGTGATGTTCTACACCTCTGGAATGTGGGAGAGACAACAAATGGTAGTAATGATGAATTCATTTTGGGATATGTTGCATTAAAGATAACCATGGGATATCCCATTGAAGTTGTTAGGAAATTGTTGATATATTAGTCTATGGCTCAGGAGGATTTGGCACTCTTCATTTTATTGATAATAATTAAAGCTGTGGCAATAGGCAAAATCTCCCACGAGAATAGATAGTAGAGGAAAATATTAGGTGATAGAGCTCAAGTAAACAATTGACAACAGAGAATGAAATAAACGACAAAAAAAAAGAATAATCAGAAATAATAAAACTGGAAGAATGGTGTCTTTGAAGGATATTGATCACACATTTTTGGGAAAAAAACAAGATCCAGCAGTATAGAATGTGTAGAGGGGTCAGTGAGATGAAGTTTAAAGAGTATGGCAAATGGGGGAACTTTGAACTTTGTTATAAGCAGTTTTTAGTGCCATGGTGAGAGTAGAAGCCTGAATTCAGTGAGTTAAGATAGCCCAGAGCCTAGAAATGGGTGTAGTGGATGTAAGCAATTTTTTCTTGAAGTTTGACATTGGAAAGGAATACCAAGGCACTAGAAATGAATAAAAAAGATGGGATTGCTGCTTAGCAATTCTGTGCCTCAGATTCCACAGATTAAATTTGTAACAGATAGTTCCTATATATTATATAACTTAGTGCTATCATTTTCACTTCATTTCTTTCATGTAATCTGTCAGAGATAAATTTAGCTTTGTGTATGGGAGATTCACAGTAACGTGAAGCAGAAGAAAAAAACTTGTAAAGGATCTGCAGTTGTGAAATAGAAGTTAACTAGTCAGAATGGGAGCATTTTCCCTCTAAATAGAAACCCTCCTAATTTGATAAGTACATTTGCTCTCTATCTACCTCTGATGTTGATGCCCTCTGCATTTTTTTTTTTTTTAATTCCCTGTGCTTCTTAAAGGCTCAGGATCCAGGGAAGAAGAATATCCTGGTCAGAATCCTTCTCTAGCTTTTCTTTTTGAATCTTCTAGTAATCAGGTATCAGAGACCTGTTTCTTGCCCTTAGGCAACTAAATAGCCTGAGGGCAGCAGCTTATTGGCTCTGAGAACCCAGGATCATCTTTGGTTTCTAATTTTCCTTTACTAGGCCTAAATGTCATCATTAAAATCTAAACTCCAGCATGTGCCCAGAGCTGTTTTTGGCTTCTTCACCATTCCAAGTCAAACATTTATTATGTTCCCTGAAATTCCAAAATAACTGTAGATTTTTATGATATACAGAGAGAAGTTATTTTTATCTGTATATGAATTTAAAGCTTCTTAATGTTTAAATTTATACTTTACTTGCCATCTTTGTTTCTGTCAGTTTTTGGTTATATATACCAGTCTGTTTTATTTCTGTCTTCATTTAATAGTGGTTAATTTTGATTCCTAACGATGACATTTAATTCTTATTTTCATGGGGCATGGTATATATGTATTTATAAATGAAAACTATGTAAGTTATATTCATTAATATTATAGTTTCACATTCTGTTAATAAATCCTCTTTTTTTAATTGTTATTTTGAATATACGGTTGTTTTTCTATTAGATAACCATACAACATTCTCCATTTTAGATCCAACTGAAGAGCCAGCACCACAGGCCACTAACACAGTTGGTTCAGTTATTGGAGTAATTGTTACCATTTTTGTGTCTGGAACAATATACTTTATCTGCCAGAGGATGTTGTGTCCACGTATGAAGGGAGATGGGGAAACTATGACTACTGACTATGTGGTTCATGGACCAGCTTCTGTGCCTCTTGGTTATGTGCCACACCCAAGTTCTCTGTCAGGATCTCTTCCAGGTGAGTTAAGACTGATCCATGAGAGTCAAGTCTTGGATCCTGGCAAGATTATTAAGTTTATGCTATGGAAACAGAATACTACATAGGGTCTCAAACTAGATTATTTTGGGTTAATAAATTATAAGAACAATGTTCTTGTTTACTTTTTGTACCTTCTCTTTTATGCACACACAAAAAAACTTAGATATAGTTAGGTAGAAATTTGCAAAAGATATAAAGCAAATATACCAGCAAGCTCTGAGTCCTCTGACTGTCCCGTGGAGGCATGCTCCTGAAAGCAAATCAGCTAGTCCTTTGGTGAAGAGTTATAAACCACACATTCTTTAGGTTTATAACTGCCAGGGAACCCTTTACTATTGAACCCAGAAATAAAAGATAGCCCCAAATTCAGCAAACAAAGATTCAGAAATAACTTGGTGACAAAAAGGAGGAATATGTTGTTTTATATTTTCTCCTGACTTAAGAGATGTCACTTGGACTAGGGCTGATTTAGGCATAGCCGAGTAGCAACAAGTTTTATGCTTGGATAGGCACTATTGCTCAAGGGAAGTATAACTTCCTTTTCAGTGTTTTCTGGTGCCCTTAGTTAAAAGAAGCCTTCCTTTTAATGAATATGAAGAAGGAGGTGCCTGGCCCAAGACCTGAAAATAGGAACTTATTCTGGGTGTAACTATTAAGTAAACAATCATGGTATTTAAGCTGATTATGATAGTGTTTTCTTGGTGCTATACCAATTTTCTGTATGTGAAATTTGGGGAAGCTACTTGGAAGAAATAGAATTTTTTCTTAAGAGTTGGTATTTTGATTCCAGCAATATTTGCATCTAGTAGGTGAAGAAATATCTTCCACGCATTGTATTTATGCCCTAAAAATTTATTTTTTCTCCCTTTTGAACAAATATTATCATTTAACCTACTGTGCTTTACAACCACCATTCTTCCATCCTTTCCCCTTCAAATCCTTTAGGCTGTTGAAAAACTTCACTTTGAAGGGCTCTGTTTATTGGTGTTTGTAACCCTAGTGTTGAGCAAAATTATTTCATACATTTTTATAGATCTTACTTGTCTTTGGTTTTTTTCATATTTTACAGATGCATTATAGTTATGCATATTGATGGAATTTGTTGTTACATATTTGTACATACGTAATATAATGATACAATTTGGCCAATATCACTCCCTAGCACTTCCCTCTTCCCTCCCCATCTCCTACCCATCATCTTCTGTTTTTGTCTCTCTTTCATATTAGGAATGTCTCGAGGTAAATCAATGATCAGCTCCCTCAGTATCATGGGAGGAAGTAGTGGACCTCCCTATGATCGAGCCCATGTCACAGGAGCATCATCAAGCAGTTCTTCAAGCACCAAAGGCACTTACTTCCCTGCAGTAAGCAGTCTGTCTTTTTCTCTGAATACTAAAATTAATAGCATATAGGATTAATCTATGGGTACTCAGTGATGGTAATATAAAAATAGATGTGGGTTTGTTTTTTCGGGGTTTTTTATTTTTTGGTACCAGGGATCAAACCCAGGGGCACTCAACTACTAAGCCACATCCCCAGCCCATTTTATATTTTTAATTTTGAGACAGGGTCTCCCTAAATTGCTGAGGCTGGCTTTGAACTTGTGATCCTCCTGCCTCACACTCCCACCCCCCAGCCATTGGGATTACAGGTGTGCGCCACTGTGTCCAGCTATAAAATTCTTTAGTATAGAATTTAGGTATATAAATCTCAAAGAAGGATTTACCACACTGCCCCTGCTTCTAAATCTTCTTTTAAGTTCACTGACCAGCAGCATACTTGAAAGCACTGGGTATTAATTTTCCCTTTCAAGTAAAAATAGAATTACTGAATGATATCTCTTGAGAGAATTAGTACCTTCATTTCATGACCTCCCAAAAGAGGAAGCACACTTAGAAGTTCTCCTAAATCATTAATTTTTCTTTAAATATTTAAATTTTTTTAAAAAATGTGCCAGGCATGGTAGCCCATGCCCTCTAATCCCAGTGACTTGGGAGGCTGAGGTAGGAAGATTGAGTTGAGTCTGCAAATTAGTAAGACCTTGTCTCAGAGTAAAACATAATAAGGACTGGGGCCGAGGAAGGTAGTACACGCCTGTAATCCCAGTGGTTTGGGAGGCTGAGGCAGGAGGATTGCAAGTTCAAAAAAAAAAAAAATTCTGGAGATATAGCTCAGTGGTGGAACACTCCTGGGTTTAATCCCTAGTATGGCAGAGGATAGGTGTGTGTGTGCGTATGTTTGTTAAATTTTTTAAAATTGGAACCTAACTGTGCTGAACTTAAACCAGTAATGTATAGATTACAAATTTTCTTTTCTACTTTATACCATTTAGCAATGATGAAATTGTGTTAGGGAAAGGGAAGCTGCAATCATAAAATACTGTTTGAGGTCAGCTCTTTGGAAAAGGATTGTGCTAATAATGTAATGCAAAAGAATAGGAATAGAAAAGGTAAAAAAATCCAAGACTCTTTCTTGTCTGGGGTAATTTTAATTATTCTTTTTAGATTTTGAACCCACCACCATCCCCTGCCACAGAGCGATCACATTATACTATGGAGTTTGGGTATTCTTCAAACAGCCCTTCCACTCATAGGTCATACAGGTATGTACATCCTCCTTTAATGTAAGTTGAAGTACGTATTAGAAGAAAGAAGGTATTCTAGTTGTGGCTTGATGAAGCCCCAAATGAGCAGTTGGTGGTCACCAGATGGAAAATAGGCATTCTGTCTTAGTAATACTGACTACCCCACTCGCAAATCCTTTTCTTTCTGTAAAATGCATTTTACATTTTTAAAAGAGTGTCACAGATGCTGGCCTTTAAAATAATGAAGTAGAATCCCAGACTTTGGCAGTGTTCTGAGGAAAGTTTACCTCCAAAGTGACTAATTCCAAAGTAAGTTATTAGTCAGATTAAGTGTGATATTGGAGTAAGATTGAATATTGTTTAAAGAATTGTGTGAGCTCCCAAACAGCAGGGACATTAAGAGCACAGAGTTTAAGAGTAATGGAAAGTCAGCTCTTGCTTACATGTGTTATTGTGATGTGGAATGAAAGATTTCTCATGTTCTTGTATGGAGTAAATGAAGACTGGCTAAAATTAATGATGTATATTTATAAGCCGCCTAGGTGAAATTATGCCTTTATGCTAATTTGTGAGACTGTAGAGCAAATTGAACAGGTCAGTTACCATTGTGTCTGCCTTATTCTTCCATCTTCCTTGAAAGTCAGCATCTTTGTATTCTCTGTCTTGACACAGTGCTATGTCTGTGGGCATACCCAAATGCCCATTATCATTCAGATAAGATGTCCCCTAGCATTTCAGTTGAATTGACCTGATATAACCTTACACATAGATGGAAATAAAATTGAAACTACTTATAGTATTATTCAAATTATATTTCAGTTTATTATATAAAGCTGTTTGAGATAGACTTGGCTCCAAACTAATTGTTTTATGGTTTATTATACTGTTGCTTTCTGCCACAAGTTTGTTCTAAAATGTCAAAACAAGGGGCTGGGGTTGTAGCCCAGTGGTAGAGTGCTTGCCTTGCAAGCGTGAGGCACTGGGTTCAGTCCTCAGCACCACATAAAAAGAAATAAAATAAAGATATTGTGTCCACCTACAACTAAAAAAAATTTTAAAAAAATAATAATAAAATGTCAAAACAAGCCAGGCGCGGTGGCGCAAGCCTGTAATCCCAGCACTTTGGGAAGCTGAGACAGGAGAATCGGGAGTTCAAAGCCAGCCTCAGCAACGGCGAGGCACTAAGCAACTCAATGAGACCCTGTCTCTACATAAAACACAAAATAGGGCTGGGGATGTGACTCAGTGGTCAAGTGCCCCTGAATTCAATCCCCAGTACCAAAAATAAAAAAATAAATAAAATGTTAAAACAGAAAAGCAGAAGACCAAAGACTGAAAACTGAAAAACAAAAGAAAAGAACTAAAAATTTATTTCAAAAAATAAATTTAATTCAAATTGAATGAAATACTTTGATGATAGTATATATAACTGCATCAAAAAGTTATTTAACCATTTCCCATGTTTCATGTTAAGCCCAATTTCTCTTTGTTCTGTGTCAAGCCTTTTATAATTTGATGAAATTTTGTCTCAACCGGAACTTAAAAGAATTTTGAAAAACAAAATTACATTTGGCCTTTTGAATGCTTAGCCAGGATATTTCACCAAGTCTTTGACACCTGATTTCATAGGAACAAAAAAATGCAGAAACAAGCCAGACGTGGTGGCGCAAGCCTGTAATCCTAGCACTTAGGGAGGCTGAGACAGGAGAATTGTGAGTTCAAAGCCAGCCTCAGCAACGGCGAGGCGCTAAGCAACTCAGTGAGACCCTGTCTCTACATAAAACACAAAATAGGGCTGGGGATGTGGCTCAGTGGTCCAGTGCCTCTGAGTTCAATCTCCAGTGCCAAAAAAAAAATGCAGAAACAAAAGCACTATGACATGCTGTCATCATTGTTAGCAAAAGCCTTTGAGAACCTGCTCAGTGGGTCATATAACTTCTGGTCTTCTGGAAATCATTTCTTTGATGCCAGGTAGAGTGAAGTAGATGGTTTGTGTGTTGGAATACTATCTCCAGTGCTCACTGGGTATTTTATAAAAGATGCTATCAGTTATTCTTGATCTTGCCTCTTCTCTTGCAGTCACTTTGGTGAGAAAGCTTATGCATAAATCTTTGGGATAAACATGAAATAAGGTAGCCTTTACCATATTTATAATAAAAAGATATAAGAACGCACATGTAAGAAGTAGGAAAGACAGCAAGGCCAACTGATTTTAGGTTAATTCTTCATGAGTATGTTCCTCTCTTTCCAGTGCCTTTTTCTCAGATAGCCAGGCTATATATTTACCAAGTATGGATTACTTGAAAAGACAAAAAAGGATAAGAAATACATTAAGCCTCTGAAATATATACTAGAAAATTTACTGGCCCTCTATGAGTATTTAAAATTTATCATTTTGATGAAGAGCAGTTAAAGCTGCTCTTACGACAGTATTCCTGTCTATAGTGAATTAAAACTATTTTCCCCAAATTCTAGCAGTTTCCCTTTGCTAATGGTAATAGTAACAGGATAGATATGCCTTTTAGGCTGTCTACCAAATTCAGCCTGGGTTATGTAATATTCAACTTTAAAAAAAAAAAGAAATGAAGACTTCAAACAGCATTAAATTATTTGTCAGATAACTATGGAGCAGTTAAAGAATGTTGAAGGAATGCTAACATTTGTAGTGTGAAATACAGAAAGACTTGTTCTTCTCATAGGCTGTAAAACTGTAGCAGTTGGTAAGGTCTACTCTATACACTACATGCAGAATGTATAACAGACACATTTTCCAAAGATGACCATTAAATATAGTTTTGTTTTTTTTTTAATTTTTTACTTTTTAAAATATGGTGCTGGGCATCAAACCCAGAGCCTTGCATATGCTAAGCACACACTTTTACCACTGAACTACATCTCCAGCACAAGTACAATTTTGAATAGTCCCTTTGTATTTTGTGATAAAGTTTAACTTGAAGATATAAAAGCACATCCAGAGGCTAGATTGAGTTTACCTCTGATTTGCCGTTCTATCCATTTTTACTTACCTCTAATTATGTTTTATTTGCAGATATGAAAATACATGTTCTATTCTCCTCTCTAATCCACCACTGAAAATTGCTTGAAATGTGCAGATTTAAATTGCAATTGCTTATGATTTTCGAAGTGAAGTTTATGTCTACTGTCCCTGAATTCTCATAAATTGTTTTTCTATTAAACTTAACTCTGCTTCTCTGTATTTTCTCCCTATACCAGCTACAGGCCATATAGCTACCGGCACTTTGCACCCCCCACCACACCCTGCAGCACAGATGTTTGTGACAGTGACTATGCTCCTAGCCGCAGAATGACCTCAGTGGCAACAGCCAAGGGCTATACCAGTGACTTGAACTATGACTCAGAACCTGTGCCCCCACCTCCCACACCCAGAAGCCAGTACTTGTCAGCAGAAGAGAACTATGAAAGCTGTCCACCTTCTCCATACACAGAGAGGAGCTATTCTCATCACCTTTACCCACCGCCACCCTCTCCCTGCACGGACTCCTCCTGAGGAGGGGCCCTCCTCCTCTGACTGCCTCCAACGTGAAAATGTAAATACATATCTGTTTGAGATCTGGAGGGGGGGAGGGAGCTATTAGAGAAAGATGAGGCAGACCATGTATAGTAAAAATTATAAAATGGGGTAGGGAATACTGGAGATATTTGTACAGAAGAAAAGGATATTTATATATTTTCTTAAAATAGCAGATTTGCTGCTTGTGCCATAAAAGTTTGTATAAAAAATAAATTTGTACTAAAAGTTTTATTTTTGCAAACTGAATACACAAAGCATGCCTTAAACCCAGTGAAGTGACTGAGTACAAAGGAAACAGGAATAATAAAGGCATCACTGACCAGGAATGTCTGGACTTTATTGATACCAAAAAAAAGAAATTTTTTAAAAAAAAGAAATTAAGTCCATCTCAGAGCAGCGAACCATAGATGCTTGGAAGTAGCCAAATAGCCTTCAGGTTAACTAACATTTGAGGGCCAAGAAGTTAAGAAATCATGAAAGAAGGGGGAAAAAAAAGGAATTAATACTGTGGACAAAGGGCTTTGTTTTCTCTTAGGAATCCAACCATTTTAGTGAGGAAGATAAATACTTAAAAGAATCCATTCTGGGTGGTGGTATTGTAGAAAAGATTGGTGGTCTGTGAGATGTTGTGGGGCTGCATATGTGCAAATCTTCTGTCCCTACCTTAGAGCCCACACCTTTGTCAAAAATAAAGTTTTCACTAGATGTTTTCACCCTGCTGTCTCCCCCAGCAACTTTGTAGGCCATTCCGCTAAGAGACCATGATTTATTCAAGCTTTTTATCTGAGGAATCAATTAAACGGTATTTTCTAAATTGGGTTTTGACTTTCTACTAGCTCCATCCCCCAATAGGCTTAGCTCTTTAATTTGACTGCTGTTTTTGCATAAATGGTCAAAAGTTAGCCATATTATTGGTCTTCTTTACATCCAAGATTGTTTTAGTGCTCATTAAAATGTCTTTTTACAACACATATAGACAGTGTTTCAAAATTACAAATCTAACCATTACGTTTTTGTTGTAAATTAATCATATATCCTTGCAGTACTTTCAGCATATGACAATACAAAAATATTTCTATATATATTTTTTGAGTAAAGCATTTAAATATGTTCTGGTTATAAGCAATATTTAAAAGGTTTTTGTTGTTGCTAGTTTATCCCTATATTAACTATTTGTGACATTTTCATGTTCTTTAGACCAGTTTTTCTCAGAATACTGTCTACATACATACCTCTTCTAATGTGTGACATGAGTTTAATATCTTCCTGTTACCCACTGTGAATGGTAGATTATTTTGATTATCCACAAATAATTTTTATAATCACCTCATATATTTTTATGTGTGTTCTGTCTTATCCCATTATGAATTAAGATAACTTAACAAATTTAACAATGGGGTTGAATTGAGAAGACAAACTATAAATTTCTCAGCTGTCAGAATTTGGGTGGAGGGGAATGATAGAAGTCTCTCATGTACCCTGCCTGACCTGCTGTCATGTGTGGTACTGGGGCTGCTACATCTTCAGCTATCAAGGCTGACCTGTGGAATGATTCTAGCACTGCTCTGCCACCTTGCCAGAAATTAGTTTCTTGCTTTTTACATGTGTCTAGCCCTTTTCTGCTAAAATTGAATGTGTTTTTAAACTAGTATACTTTTACCTTACCAGGTGTTGGTCAGTTAGTCATTGAGTGATTTTAAAATTCAGTCCTGGTGAGGCCCCTCCAGGTTTCAGGGCCCAAGAGAAAACAACAGAAGAAAGGATTTAGAATTTTGGCAGAGGTGAAGTAATTTTTCAAACAATTAAAAAAAACACCTAAGTAAGCAATTTAAAGAGGGAAAAATGTGGTTTTACAATATTGCTTAGATGTTGGGGACAGTTTGATTTTGCATATAAATAAATGGTAATCCATCAGTGTCTTGCATTACAGTCAGACAAGCATTAACTCTTCCTGTTGGTGGAACAAAGTGCTCCTAGTCTAAGACAAAATGGACGTGTTCTGTGACACACAGGGGCACTTGATGCTTAAATGAAGATGGAAAGGTTAGCAGTAACTGGGTATCAATTAGAATTTAAGAATTCTATATGTTTACATTTTTAATGTTCATCTTTATCTGGTGGGCTTCCCATGTGGAAACTTGCACTATAATGAACTAAGAAGAATATTGCCTTGTTGTATCTCAGTCCAAGTGCTTGTACTGCGATGGCAATGGCCTCTTCTTGCAAAATACTAATTTGTGTGCCAATTTGTTTGAAATTATTTGAAGGCAGTTCAGCTTAATCTCAGTATCCTCTTTCTGGGGTGGTTGAAATGGATTCTTAGTATTTCTGAGAGCTCTTTTTGATGAGAGTATTATCAAATTTGGGGGTGATTTGTTGGTTCACAGTTTACATGGACAGTTATACTTAAGTGAACTACATCTTTTTTTTTCTTTTTCTTTTTCTTTTTTTTTGGGTGGTACTGGGGATTGAACCCAGGCCTTATGCATGCGAGGCAAGCACTCTACTAACTGAGGTATATTCCCAGCCCCATAAACTACATCTTAATTGTTAAAACAAGCCGGGCCACGGTGGTGCAAGCCTGTAATCCCAGCACTTAGGGAGGCTGAGACAGGAAAATTGCCAGTTCAAAGCCAGCCTCAGCAAAGGTGAGGTGCTAAGCAACTCAGTGAGACCCTGTCTCTAAATAAAACACAAAATAGGGCTGGGGATGTGGTTCAGTAGTCGAGTGCCCCTGAGTTCAAGCTCCAGTACCAAAAAAAAAAAAACAAAAAAACCCCAAAACAGAGAGCTTTAATTGGAAAAAGGGAGGAAAAAATAAACTTGAGACCACAAATCAGGAAAAAATTTAAAAAGCATTTTAAATTTGGTATATTGCTAGGTCCATCATTCAAGAGGAAAAATGAATATAATCATTAGATTCCTTAAATACATGAGTATTCATTTTGAACCTGTATTTTAAAGTATGCCTCCTTCTGACAGAATTAAAATTATCACACAGCATACCTTCTGTGCACTACACACTAAAATGGTCTTTATCACTTGGCTTCCTCAGGCCCTAGTCTTCTGAATAGTGGCCCAAGGAATTTTGTTGCTGAAGTCAGACAATGACACATACACAGGAGAGAAAAACAAAAACCTGTTATTGGATAGAATTTTGTCAGTATTAATTTTTCTTCCAGAAATTTTTATTATGCTTTTGGCACTTGGTGGCACTCTTCTATATGGTGTGTCATGAGATGTCTGGTTAAATGCAGAATATTATATTCTTTTAATTTTAATATAAAAACACTTTGTGATGTACCACCAATAGCTGATCCTTTAATAAGTTTGAAAACAACAGTTCTAGAGGGACAATAAGTATATTAGAAATAAAGACTTTAAAGTACATTTTCATCTAAAATAAGCTAGTAATTTGGGAGGAGGGAGCTTTGAACAATGGAATTTTAAGGTGATGGAGGGTCATATTTGTTCATTTTAAAATACCCTTAAGTCAATAATTTGTACAATGGCAACTGATTCCATACTTAAGTTGTAAGAATAGTTACTATCTCTTAGGTAGCAGTGGCCTTGGAGGAAGCATCTTTTGTTTTGCTGTAAAGGCCCATTAATGAAGACCATTCCCAAGACCATTTCAAGTAGTCCGTAGCTGTGGCTTACCTTGTTTATAAGGTGATCCTTTTGTTTGTGTACCCTGACACCAATGATCATGAACAGAGACTGGAGAGGCTTGCCATAAGCAAGCCTGCTTCTCTGCAGTTAGGTGGGCTACTCCTGCTTTCCTGTGTAGACCTTGCTTAGCTTAGATTCCTACAAATGTAGTTTTTAAAATCTTTTTGTTTCTTGGAGGGGAAACCTTGCAAGATTCTGAAACAAAAATTGTGGACTTCTTACATTCCCAAACAGGCCCTGCTTTTAGTAAATGTAAAAAATCCATAGTTTGAAGTATGGATATGGATGTGGAAGTATCAGTTGACTGACAGATATTTCAGGATTTACAAATGACACTAATACACTAAATGTAGACATGGACTAGGTCCTATAGAAATTTATAATCAAGTATTGTTTAAAACTTATCATGCAGAATTCTTAAACTCAAGAAATTTTAATTTTATTTGTTCTTCCTTTCCTTATACTAAGCCTAAAATAGGCCAAGAGAAATAACAAAATTTTAGCAAGTGCTGGTAACATATGTGTGGTTGCTGACTTCTGGTATGGCACTATTTCATAATAGTCTCAAAATTTGGCTTTTGAAATTCTGATTTTAGAGTAAAGAACTTTGGGCCTAAAGCATAAAATTATAATTTTTAAAAAGTTTAAATTATGAACATTGTGAATTCATGTTGTGAGGATATTTGTCTTTGACTTGATTCCACATGTTATTAGAATAACTCAGCCTGTACCTGCATGGGGGGAAGGTAGATTCTTATGTTTATCTTAATGACTTAGAAGGAAATTACTGACTCAACCCTTCACCCCCTTTAAATTGAGGTAAACTGTACTGTTTTTGTCACAAGGCATTCTTAATCTACAGAGTAAGTGATTGCTTGTACTCAGAAGTGAAATATGGACCAACATAAACCAACTGTTAGACTTCCCACTGTCACTTAGGATTTGCCCAGAAGTTAACACCAAAGAACTATAGATAATGTGCTTTTGTTTAACTGTCCATTTGAGTTGTTTTGTTTTTTTAATCATATATAAGGTCAGGGGATAGAGATATGTATCTATGTAGATATGTGTCTATATATTAATGCCTAAATAGGGTATTAAAAGGAAAATAAAGCAAGTATTATTAGTTCCACTTTTATATGAAGTTCATTATCTGGTAAGGGAAATTTAAGAAGAGGAAAGAGGTATACCATGAAGCTTAAACTGGACTAGCCTTACTTGCAAGTGAAGGATCTGGTGCTGCTTTCAGATGTTTATCCTTTATGTTTTAAAATTTTTTCTTAAGCTTTAATCTTTGTCATTGTCTTAAAGTCAACTGGTGTTTCTATGTTCATCGACTTTGGTACGATGGTGCTTTGCAAGGATGTATTTATATTATAATGGCCAACATTTGGTCAGCCTTTGTCCACCTATTCACTTCCCCCTTTTGTAAAATAAGTGCTTTAATTATAAACTGTATAAAACTACCTTGTATAAATCCCCTTTTTGATTATTACAGTAAGCTGAATTGTAACAAATGAAATGTTGATTTTTATAATAAAAGTGGAAAAATAAGTGTCATTTCTTCTCATCAAGAAATTAAAACAGTGGATGATGTGCTTTGCTGTGATATAAATAAGACTCTTGTATTTCAAATACAACAAAACCCAGCTGTATTGGCTGTGTTTCTTCTAGGGTTCTATTGCCTAGAAGAGACAGGCTTGAGAAGGTCTGTTGCCTTTGTCAGCGCTGACAGTTCCTGTGAGTGGGAACAGACAGGAAGGAAAAAAAGCTGTGCTTCAGGATTGCCCTTGCGTTCATTGAACTGGAAGGAGTCCTGATCTGGACTCTGAGCAATCCCCTTCCATTCCCCTAAATCTGCTTATAAAATGAACATTACTTGTCCTGGTCTAGAGCCAATATGATATATAATACTATTTCCATGAGGGTGGGTTGTAGTAAGCCAGTGAGAACCTAAACAACCAGGTTCTGGCTTGAGTCTAAGTATACTGGTTTGATAGGGAGAAAAGCTGCTGGTTTTATTTGTCATAGTAGACCACACAAGTCAAAAGTGTAAAATGGAAACCAAGATCTAGTATGATCTAGAATATCTGTTCTCAAGTAAGGTTACTCTGGTGTTTGCTGACTCCTATTCTTTCCCCTGAAGGGAAAAGCTATACAAACATGCCATTCTCAGTTAAATCAAAGACAGGATAGGCAGAACTCTGGTTGGTTTGCCTGAATTAAATATCTCAAGAATGGGGAAAACCCTGAAATGTGTTTTGTGTCCTTTCCCCAGATGGGTTTTTAGCAAAGTTTACACAATCCTATTTTCTTTGCCTTGAATATGGTTGTCTTATTTCTGTAAGTTTAATTCAAATGACAAATTAATGTGGTCAGATCTGTGGTCATTTATACCATTATGCATTCTTCACAGTCCCTTTCCCCTACATGGAAGATTTTCTACTTGAGATTTGCATGTGCAAATTAAGATTAGTTACAATAGAAAATTTCCCCCAACAGAGGCTAAAATAAAAGATAATTTTTATTAACTTTTTACCTGCATTTACTGTGCACCAGGCACTGCTGTCTTTCTCCACCACCACCGTCAAGGTAATCAACTGATTAATGACCAAACTTGACAGGAAATGTCCAGTTTGAGTATGAACAGCTCCAGTGCAATATTTTGGTCAAAAACAAGTTGGCAGTGGGCACATGGACTGAGATCTAGATTCTACTGTGTTAGATTCTAATCAGTTGTCAAGGCATACCTGAATTCATTCTCTTGGTATTTATTTCTTGATCTTAGTCTCTAATGTAGAGTTCCCTGAGCCCAATTCTTTGGTCAGCCAGTTCTACCACCGGGTCTAGAGAGGGCCTTTCACATGAGGCATTCAAGGAGCAGGTATAAGGTAGAGTCTGCTGGAGCTCAGATACCTGTGTGGTATTCTATTCCAGGCAGGTGCCTGTTGGATGCCTCCTTTTTCCCTGGCCCTGGCTCTGCTTTCCAAAGGAATTGATACCTCTCAAAAAGAAGATAACCCAATGCCCAGTGTATATCACAGCGCTCTACAGCAATGGAAGTGATTCCTTGAAGGCTTTAATAACAGTTTCTCTACTAGGTACATTCTATTCTTATGTCAATTTTTGTAACTTGTGTCTCAATTTGTCCATTTTATCTGTTTTGGATTTTTTGATAGAGTGTATCCCCTGTCCTTTTAATGTTGGTTTTCATTTCTGATGTTGGTAATGTGTGTTGTCTTTGGGGCACAGAGCACATTAACCCTGAAATAT